>PVKH010002584.1:0-26809 GCA_004027955.1 Chaetophractus vellerosus
TTTTTTTTTTTTTTTTTTTTTAAACTTCTTGCAGTTTCCTGGCCTGCCAGCAGATGGTGCTCTTTGACGAGCCTTTCCACAGAGGTGTCTTTTTCAACCTCCACTTGCTGATAATTCTTGTCTGGCCAGAGCCAAGATTCAAAATAGGCTCCAAAGGCCACACTCAACAAAGAGAAACCACTCTATGCCTGCTGCTGCACCCTCAGTCTTCCCAGGGTGGAAGACATCTGTTCCCCTGTCAATTGGTTGCAGTGAGGCACTTGTTTTTCCCAGGCTGTCTGACTTGAGGGTGGGAGATGGGTGACATTCCCAGTTGCAGGGGCTAGAAACTCATGGTTTTTGCTTTGTACTTTTTGTCTCCCTGTCCCTCTTCCTCCTCAATGGTGGATGGCACTTACCTTGTCTGCAAACCTCCCAAACAGCAACCTCAGATAGCTTTTTGCCCTTTCTCCATTGTTTTTGTAAGAGAGTTGAGCCCTGCCACCCTACTCTGAAGCCATATTGCCAGAAGTCCTGATGGCAAAGTTTTGATAATGAATGATGGTGATGGTGGCACAACATTTTGAATGTAATTAATACTATTGAATTGTATAATTGAAAGTGGATAAAATGGGAAATTTAAGGTGTATATATGTTATCAGAATAATAAATGAAAAGCCTATAGAACTGTACAACACAGTGAATCCTAATATAAATAAACTATGGACTAATGATAATAATATAATTTTATTTCAGCAATTTTAACGAAAGTATTACAGTAATGCAAAGCTTAAAAATAGGGAAAACTGTGTGTGTGAGGAGGTATATGGGAATTCTGTACTATCTGTAAACCTACAACTACTCGAATAAAAAGAAAGGCAAACAAAACATACACAGAGCACTCTTACCTACCACATCCCCATCCAGATATCCCCATCCACCAATTTCAACATTTTTACACATTTCATATTTGCTGTATCATTCATTCTATCTATCTATCTATCTATCTATCTATCTATCTATCTATCTATCTATCTATCTTCTGTACATTTGAGAGTAGGTTGTATGCATCATCCTCTTTGAAAACATAATTCTTCCATGTACATTTTCTAAGAATAAGGACATGTCTTATGTAACCACTTTAAGTACATTTATCAAGTTCAAGAAATTTAACATTGATATAAAGTTGGAAGTCTCCATTCTAATGTTTTCATATGGCCCAGTAATGTCTTTTCACCTGAGCCACCTCAGCTCCCTTCCACCCAGTAATATCTTTTTGAAACTTTTCTCCTCCATTATTAGATCCTGTCCACAATCATGTATTTGTTATTGTCTCTTCAGTTGTTCTCTCTCTTTTTTTAATCATAGCAATACAAATAAAACATAAACTTTCCCATCCCAAATACTCACAAGCATACAATTCAGTGGGATTAACCACATTCACAATGTTTTTCTACCCTCACCATCATCCATTACCAGACCTACACCCATTATTCAACTACTCATTCCCTCTAACCCCACTTCTTACAATGGTAACTTGTATTCTACTCTCTGACTCTATGAGTTTTGATATTTTAGCTATTTCATATAAATTGAATCATATGATATCCATTCTTTGTGTCTGACTTATCTCACTCAACATGATGTCTTTAAGATTCATCTATGTAGTGGCATATGTCAGGATTTCATTCCTTTTGAAGGAATATAATGTGCATGTATATACCATATATATTTTTCTTTTTTTAATTAGAGAAGTTGTAGGTTTACAGAAAAATCATGCAGAAAGTATATAGGTCCCATATACTCCTTTCTCACAAACAATTTTCTCTATTATTAAGATTTTGCTTAAACAAAGCAAATGTGGTAATTGTGTTATAATTGATGAAAGAATATTATTATAACTGTACTATTAACTGTAGTTCATAGCTTACATTAGGGTTCACTGTTTATCTTGTACAGTTCTATGGTTTTAAAAAAATTTTATTCTGGTAACATATACAATCTAAAATTTCCCATTTTATCTACTTGCAAACATACCAATCAGTGGTTTTACTTACATTCACAATGTTGTGCTACTATCACCATCCATTACCAAAACTTTTCCATTACCCTAAACAGAAATTCCATACCAACTAAGCAGTAACTACCCATTCCCTATGCACACCCAAGCCCCTGGTAACCTATATTCTTGTTTCCAACTACATATTCTAAGTATTTCATATAAGTGAGATCATAAAATGTTGTCCTTATTTCACTCAACATGATGTGTTTAAAGTTTATCCATATTTATTCATATTGTAGCACGTACACAAACTTCATTCCTTTTTATGACTATATAATATTGCATTGTATATATATATATATATATACCACATTTTTAATCCATTCATCTAATGATGGGTTACTTCTACCTTTGACTACTGTGACTAATACTGCTAAGGACATTGGTGTGTAATATCTGCCTGAGTCCCTGGTTTCAAAAATTTGGGGTATATATTTAGCAGTGAGATTGCTAGGTCATATAGTTGTTCTATGTTTAACATTTTCAGGAACTGCCAATCTATTTTCCACAGCAGCTTCACCATTTTAGATTCCCACCAACAATTTATGGGGGTTCCCATTTCTCTGCATCTTTTCTAACACTTGCTTTTTTCCATTAAAAAAAAATCATAGCCACCCTAGTGGGTGTTAAGTGGTATCTCATTGTTCTGATTTGCATTTCCCTAATGGCTAATGATGTTGAAAATCTTTTCCTGTGCTTATTGGCTATTTGCATATCTTCTATGGAGAAATGTTTATTAGAGTTCTTTGGCCGATTAAAAAAAATTTGTTCCCTTTTTTATTTTGATTTGTAGGAGTCCGTTATATATTCCAGATATTGAACCTTTATTAGATACATGGTTTTCAAATATTTCCCCCCCTTCTGTTTTTTTTTTTAAAGACTTATTTATTTTATTACATATCTCCCCTTCCCCCTGCTGCGGCGATGTGCCGAGAGTGGTCACTGCACAGGCGCGGCTTTCCCCGCTTGTGGGCGGTCTCTGCGTCCGATCACGGCCGGCTTTCAGTTCGCGGGTGGCTGGCTGCGCTCCATCCACGGGCGACCTGCCCTGCCCATGGCGGCTCTTGCCATGTCCGTGGCAGCTTCTTGCCCTGCCCACGGCGGCTCCGGCCCGCCCATGGCGGCTTGCCATTCTCAAGGCAGTCTGCCTGCTAGGAGAGGTCCCCGGGAACCGAACCCGGGGCCTCCCATGTGGTATGCCGGCGCCCTATCCACTGGGCTATCGAGCCGGCCCCTCCTCCCCTTCTGTTGATTGTCCTTTCACTTTCTTGATAATGTCCTTAGATACACAAACTTTTTTAAAAATTTTGATGAAGTCCCATTTATCTATTTTTTTTCTTCTGTTGCTTGTGATTTCAGTTAAAACCTAAGAATCCATTACCTAATACAAGGTCCTAAAGATATTTTCCTATATTTTCTTCTAAGAGTTTTATAGTTTAAGTTCTTATATTTAGGTCATTGATCCATTTTGAGTTAATTTAGCATATGGAATTCCAGTTTTCCCACACCATGGTGAAAAGAGTGTTTTTCCCCATTGAGTGTATTAGGCTTTCTTGTTAAAAATCAATTGGCCATAGATGTGTGAATTTATTTTTGTGCTCTCAATTCTATTCCATTGGTCTATATGTCTGTCCTTATGCCAGTCCTACATTGTTTTGATTATTGTAGATTTGCAAGAAGTTTTGAAATCAGGAAGTGTGAGTCCTCCAACTTTTTTCTTTTTTTCAAGATATTTTGGCTATTTGGGGTCCCATGGTCTTCCATATGAATTTGTTGATTACCTTTTCCATTTCTGTGAAGACTTGGGAAATTTTGATTGAGATTGGGTTAATCTGTAGATTGCATTGGATAATATTAACTTTTAATGATATTAAGTGCTCCAAATCATGAGCTTAGACTATCTTTCCTTTTATTTAGGTCTTACTTAATTTCTTTCAGCAACATTTTGTAGTTCTCCATGTATAAATTCTTAACCTCCTTGGTTGAATTTGTTCCTAGATATTTGATTCTCCAGTTGCTATTTTAAATGGATTTTTTTCTTGATTTCTTTTTCAGATTATGATGAGTGTTTAGAAACACTACTCATTTTTGCTTATTGTTGTTATACTCTGCCACTTTGTTGAACTGTATTTACTAGCTCTACTAGTTTAGTTGTGGATTTTTCAGGATTTACCTTTCATCAGTGGTTAGGAATAGTTTCACTACTTCCTTTCCAGTTTGGATGAGTTTTATTTCTTTTTTTTTTTTTTTTCCAATATTCTGTCTAGAACTTCCAGTACAATGTTAAACTGTAATGGTGATAGCAGGCATCCTTGTCTTACTCCTGAACTTAAGGGGAAAGCTTTCAGTCTTTCACCATTGTTTATGATATTAACCGTGTTTTTTTTCCCAGCATAACTTTTACTCTTTCTTTTAGAAATAGCATCTATTTTTTTTGGGGGGGTGATCTTGCTTCTGTCCCCAATAAACCATGTATAGCCAGCGGGGTACCCATCATAATAGCATTCTTGCATTCTGACAATAGGACAAGGCTAAGGGTCCAGCCTTATGGTCTGGTCTACAGATGATCATAAGACTTAAATGGGGCCAGTCAGAATTCTTCCTCAGTATTTGTCTAGTGGATAGCTATCCAAAAACCTTCTATATCTCTTTGCATTAGGTTGTGTTTCTAGAAAGGCAGTCAGTGATATCCTCACCATGAGGAGCTGAGGGAGTGAAGGCAACAAGCAAAGAGTGACAGAGAAGAGAAGCAGAGGGAGCCTGATGGTCCTCCAGGCCTAGGTCACAACAGAGAGCCCCAGGAATCTCCAGACCTAGGTCACAGAGAGCCGAAACTGTTCCAGGCCTAGGTCACAAGAGCCTGATGGCTCTCTAGGCCTAAGTCACAAGAGAGAGCACAGCGGTACTCCAGACCTAGGCTCCAGTGCCCCAAGGCCAAACCCATTTTGCCTCTTTTTTTGCTTAGCTTACTTTGAGTTGATTTTCATTCCCTTAAAATCAAAAGAACTCTGACTAATTAAAACGCTAACTCACTTTCTCCCCTTCCTAATATGTTTTCATTATTCTTAACCTTTGTTTCATTACTGTGGCTATTTCACACAGTTAAAAAGATGAGACCCACAACATTTGGAGCTCAACAGAACACTCCTAACAATAAAATGTCACATTGATTCCTAAAGAAAACACAAATGAAAAGTGTGCATATTTTGACAGGATAAATTAGTGTTATGTTGCCTACATTTTACTTTTCCTCACTAGACTTGATTACATATAATCCTCTGTGATATTCACATATACAATATAAATTTGCAAAAATGCTTTAGGGAGTTTCTTAATTTTTTAGAAGTGATACTGTAGAGTGAAAGATACTAATTTCCTCTAAACTATGTATTTAAACAAAAAGGTTGAAGTGCTGTTTAGAAGTAATATGAATTCTATACTAAAAAGTATAAAAAAGTCTCATTCTAAAACAAAACCCCTTCAATAATATACTTTTAATTTTTAAGTCCACAAATAATATGGATAATTTTCTTAAAATATGAAATAACTTTAAAAATGAAATAGAGGGCATAAAGATAACCTCAATGACTAAATTACATTCCAAAGATGATTTTATATCTCCTACTTTTAGTTTTTATTCAATTTTCCAACTCCCAGCATTTTAGTAACAATAAAGAAGGACTATATTTTTGCCTTCCTATTCTTTATCTAATCTAATTAGTATAATTAGTGTTTTGCACAATGTTTTATGCAAAATGCATTTCATAGGTAAGCTGGGTAAATAAGGGAGAAATCATAGGTGAATAAAAAATATATGACATACATAAATATAAAATAAAATATATATGACATATAAAATGATTGTAATGAAAATCTTTTGCTCTACATATGCTCTACAATTCAGAAACAAAATTAAGAAAACTACATGGACCTTCACTTCTTGGAATTTAAATAATTATAATCCACAATTTTATAGAAAAATGTTAAATATTTCTGAAAAAATAATTTCTAGGGCATTCTTGGATAACCATGATTATTTTTAATGGATTGCCTAATATATAAGTATACACATATATAAATATAGACATATATATATAGTACATACTATGTTAAGTATAGTATATACTTACATATGCATAGTATACAAATATATACTATATAATAGTATATATAATATGTAAGTAGTTTGCTTACAAACTACTTCATGAATTAAATTATTAGTTCATATGAAAGACTCAACTCATCAAAAACTGGTGGGATTGGGTATTTAATTATTACTGGATAAGCCACATGGTTTCTTAGGTGACTTGCAATATCAAACATAGTATCTCATTTCATATTAGAGAACAATTTTGTCATGGTATAATCAGAATCAATTTCCAGAAACTTTGGCTTTATATTTTATACCCAGTCATCTTTTTGCCTATCTCTTTCAAACCACATGAAAGGGAGAAAGAAGCTGTGATTATTTTGTAGGTCTTTTCATTCCATCTGAAAGCATCCTTTAACTTACTAATGGAAGAAAGAAAGTCCAGAGAACTTTTATTTTAAACCTTAGTATATCAGGTCATAAATTATAGTACAGATAAGACTATTTAAATACAAAGTGGATTTAAATACAAATGATTGGAAATGTGGTAAACAGAAAACAAAATGAGGAAAAGGAGCCACACCAATCGCAGCTATTCACTGGCCTGTCTCATAGCAGGCCCTAAATTTTTAAGTCTTCATTTTTAAGCAATAACTGTCTTCTCAAACCTAAAACCAAATTTCCTTACTTCCAAAAATTATATTTCTTTTACTGATTCATTAGGATGTCTATTTATTTACTCTGTGTCTGATAATGTGTTAGGTACAATGAAAGAAATAGAAAGGAAGTGGATTCCAGACTCTGACCTTTGGGTGCCTTCTATCTAATTTACCTGGGAAGGTAAATTTGTAAGGGAAAGTGACAAGTGATCTTGGCGAGATTCTATACTTCTCTTGGGCTTTGCTCCTCTAAGTGTGGTCTGTGGACCAGCAGCATCGGCCTTACCCAGGAGCTTGTTAGGAATGCACATTCTCAGGCCCCACCTCAGGTGATTCAGAAGCTCCATGTGATTTACATGCCTGTTAAAGTTTGAGAACCCCTGTTCTCCATATCATGGTGTCCTAAATATGATAAATGACCAATCACATGTTGGAAAGGTCAGGTGTTGGAACGGATGAGATGCCTCACTAGATCTATAGCCTCTATGTAACTAAAATCGAACAAACGTGTTCCTCCTACAATTCCCGGGTCTGTTAGGTGTGTCTATTAAATTCCTTGTGGGCACACAGACATGAAACGTCTTTTAATTTTTATGTATTATTATTATTATTTACTGGGAGGTCCCGGGGATCGAACATGGGAGATGGACGCCCAACCATTTGAGCCACATCCGTCCCCCTAGTCTTTTAATGTTTATTCAATGTTTCAACTCCCAGCATTTTAGTAACAATAGGAAAGACTATATTTGACTAAGTGTAATCTTCTTTCCTGTTTCCTGTCCCCAAACATACACTCAGTTAACCAGTCTTATTGTTTTCACATTCTATTTATCCCTTGTATTCACTGTTGACAAATGTCATTCTTAACCAATTACCCACTTCATTAATAGTAAATACTTATATAGATTACTTAGTTACTGATTTAGTTAAACTCATTTAATTCTCATACCTTCTCAGAGAAATATGCCCTCTTATTATCTTCACTTTACAGTTGGGAAAGTGAAGACACAGGGAGTTTGAATAAGTCACCTTGGAAGCTGCAGAGCTGGGATTGAAACCCAGTGAGCATGGCATGGGAACCTGTGCTGTTAGCCACAGTGGATTCAGGACACATGACTTAGGAATGGCACTGAAAAAGTCATGAAACAAAGACATTAGGACAGCATCCTTGGGAGTAAGAGGAACACATTCCTGAGGTTCTATGAAAACATTTCCCCAAATTGTAATAAAACCAAGAGTTACTGAGGTATAACACTATCCTAAACTTCCTAAGTTCTGTTCAACTCATAGTGTATTTTCTTTCCTCATTTCTGCCTGGTGACTGACACTGTGAAGACACTGTTCCCAAGAAAGACTGGCTGGCCCTGTCAAAAGTTCACCAGCTGCACGGGTGACTCTGAGCCCGGGGAACAGCCTTGGCCCTAGTGCATGGAATTGCCTGTGGCTCTCCAACTCTTCCAGCTGAGATTGGTATGCTGATGCATGGGGCCCACAAAGATCCAGAGGAAGGAAATTGAAAAAAAAAATAAACAATAAAACATAAATTACAGAAAGCATTCACAAAGCCATCATGGTTTTATTATCTGGCTTGAAAAGGAATTTTATATTTTTGGTCACTAGGAAGAATGTGCATTGTAGAGACTCAGTATCCACAACACAACTGACAGGACTCAGAAAGACCTGAAACAAGTGCTGGGCATGCAGGACTCAGAAAGACCTGAAACAAGTGCTGGGCATACAGTTCTGTAGCCCTGGTGGTAACAGCCATGGCATGCCATGCTGCCACACTGAGGACTCTGGTCAAGGGAACAAAGCAAGGTCTTTAATTCATCTGGAATGATCAGCACCTTGCATCTATTTCTCTTTTCTGGAAGAATTTGAAAGAATGTTTGATTTCACCAAAATTTTATATACACAAAAAGGCAATTTTAAATACATCACTAAAAGCTTAATTTGTGGTTTAGTCTGTCATTTGAAACAAAATGGAGGCTGATGAAAACTTTCAAAAGAGGTCATTGCCTAACATTTGAAATAGATTTCAGTGAAATTAACTGTACTGGCTTTACTGGGCCTTCTCCACTGAGTAGGAGAAGCAACCAAGGACAAGCTCTACTTTAGGAACAGAGGAAAGGAGTGAGATATACTAAATATCTGTTACTCAGTTTTGAAGGAAAGAACATTTTCCAGCTGGTGATCCAGCGAACACTGTTGCTTGTATATAATTTTATTTTATTTTATTTATTTATTTATTTTTAAAGATTTATTTATTTTATTACATATCTCCCCTTCCCCCCGCTGCGGCGACGCGCTGAGAGTGGTCACTGCGCAGGCGTGGCTTTCCCCGCTTGTGGGCGGTCTCTGTGTCCGTTCACGGCCGGCGCTTGATTCAGTTCGCGGGTGGCTGGCTGCGCTCCATCCGCGGGTGACCTGCCCTGCCCGTGGCAGCTTGTTGCCCTGCCCACGGCGGCTCCGGCCCACCCATGGCGGCTTGCCATTCTCAAGGCGGTCTGCCCGCTAGGAGAGGTCCCCGGGAATTGAACCCAGGGCCTCCCATGTGGTATGCCGGCGCCCTATCCACTGGGCTATTGAGCCAGCCCCTATATAATTTTAATATGAATTTAAAAAATTAAGTTAATAAAATGCTGGCTTAAACCAAGTTAAACCATTTCTTCACTGCAGATTTACGAAATGCTTTGGTGCTTGGTGATTCTCCAAGAGGGGTTATATAATATGTAGTATTTTCTAAGTGAACTTGACATGGAATGTTTTTCCATCACCTGGAATAGCACCCCAGTTTGGGAAAGGCTGCTAGATAAAAAAAAAATAAGCCTTTAGCCCAGGGGATTACAGGAAGGAGGGTGGCTTGATGACCAAAACCAGAACATTATCTCAAAGGACAGTCTTATTTGGGAATTTACTTTTAAGACTGCCCCTAATTTTTAAAAACTTATGCTTCAGGTGACTTACTACAAAAACATATAAATTCATTATAGGAAATTTGGAAAATAGAGAAAAGTATAAAGTAGAAAACTAAAAGTCATTCATAATTCCATCATGTATAAACTGCCATCATTAAATTATTGGTGTGCTTCATTCTAATCTTTTGGAGGTATATTTTAATGGAGTTTAGACCATATAACAGATCTAAACTTGTATCCTTGTATTTAACCTTGTATCACTTATTGTCATAATCATATTTCATGTTATTTAAATTCCTCATAAGCATTATTTCTAATAGCTGTATAACAGTCCATCAATTAAATATACTTAAAAAGTTTCCATGATGATGACCATTTAAGTTCCTTGTTTTCCATTCCTTTTTTTTTAAATAATTTTTTATATTCATTTTTTTAAAATCAGCTTTATTCAGGTACAGTTTAGAAACAATAAAATGCATACTAAGTGCATAGTTTGATGAGTTTTTAAAAATGCATGCACTCATGTAATCACCAGCAAATCAATATATAACACATATCTACCACCCCAAAAGGTTCCCCTGTGCCTTTCCCACTCATCCCACCTTCATCCACAATCCCAGGCAACCACTGATCTCCTTTCTATCACTATAAATTAGTCTTTCCTATAATATCATATACATAGTAGAATCATACAGTATGTGCTCTTCAGTGTCTGATGTCTTTTGCTAGGCATAGTGATTTTAAGATTCATCCATGTTGGTGAGTATATCAGTAATTGATTCCTTTTCTTTTTTTTTCTCCAATTTTTATTTATTTACTTATTTCTCCTCCCTCTCATTGTTTGGTGCTCGCTGTCTGCTCTCTGTGTGTTCTTCTGTGTCTGCCTGTCTTCTTTTTAGGTGGCACTGGGAATCGATCCTGGGACCTTCTGGAGTGGGAAAGAGGCGCTCAATCTCTTGCGCCACCTCAGCTCCCTGGTTTGCTGTGTCTCATTTCTCTCCTCTGTGTCTCTTTTTGTTGTGTCATCTTTCTGCACCAGCTCTCCATGTGGGCCAGCACTCTGTGCATGCCAGGACTTCTGTGTGGGTCAGCTCATTGCATGGGCCAGCTCCCTGCACAGTCCAGCTCCCTGAGCGGGCCAGCTTGCTTTTCACCAGGAGGCCCTGGGAATAGAACCCTGGACCTCCGATATGGTAGACAGGAGCCCAATCTCTTGAGCCACATCCATTTCCCTGATTCCTTTTCATTACTGAGAAATATTCCATTGTGTGGATATATCACCTTTTTTCCCCCCATTCACTGTTTAACTGGGCATTGGGGAAGGTAATGCTTTATTAGGAATAAAGCTGCTATGTATATTCACGTACAAGGCTTTGGGTAGAAATATATTTCCATTTTTCTTTGGTAAATATCTAGGAGTAGAATTGCTGGTCATATGCTAAGTGTAGATTTGATTTTATAAGAAGTCAAACTGTTTTCCAAAGTGGTTGTATCATTTTAGAACTTCCATCAGTAATGTATGAAAGATCCAGTAACTCCACATCCTCGTCAACACTTGACATTGTCAACCTTTTAAACTTCAGCCATTCTAAAGGGAGTATAGAGGTATCACATTGTGGAATTAATGTGCATTTCCCAGATGACTAATCATATTGAGCATCTTTTCATGTATGTACTGGCCACTTTTATATTTTCTTGTGTGAAGTATCTCCTCAAATATTTTACCCATTTTTAATTGAGTTGTTTTCTTATTACTGAGTTATAACAGTTCTTTATATGTTCTAGATACAAGTCCTTTTTAGGTATATATACTATGCTTATTTTCCCCCAGCCAAGGGCTTATCTTTTCATTTTCTTAATGGTCACTTTCAAAGAGCAGATATTGTTTTAAATAAAAAATTCATTCATTTTATAATTTTTTCTTTTATGATTTTTGCTTTTGTTGTCCTAAGAAATTCTTTTCTCTCCAAAGTGATGTATAGATTCAATGCAAACACATACATATACACAAAATAAAAACCCATAAAAATTAATAAATTGCATTCTATTAAAATTAAAGACTTTTGGTATTTGAAAGGCATTATTAAGAAATTGAAAAGGCAAGCCATGGAGTGGGAGAATATATCTGCAAAATATATATCTGACTAAAAACTTGTATTCAGAATATAGAAAAACTCTTATAACTCAATAATAAAAGAATAACCTGAGAAATCTTTCTATATCCCAAGGACACAAAAATTTCCTGTTATGTTTTCATGAAGCAGTTTTTTCAGTTTTAGCTCTCACATTTTTCAAGTTAGTTTTTGTTTGGAGGTGAGATATAGATTGAAGTTCACATTTCCCCCTACATATGGCTATCCATTGTTCAAGCATGATTTGTTGAAAAGACTATCCTTTACCAGTTGAATTACTTTGGCTCTTTGTAAAAATTCAATTGACCATATAAGTGTAGGTTTACTTCTAGTCTTTATTTTATTCCATTGATCTATAAGTCTATCCTTATGCTAATACAATGCTAACTAAACTTTAAAGAAGTCTTAAAATCAGGTAGTAAATATTCTCCAAATTTCATTTTTTCAAAACTATTCTAGATCCTTTGCATTTCCATATAAATGTTAGAATCAGTTTGACAATTTCTACCCAAAAGAGCCTACTGATTTTGACTAGGATCGCACTGAATCTATAGATTAAGTTAAAGAGAATAGACATCTTATCAACAGTCCTCCAATTTGAGAACATGGTATATCTCTCCATTTATTTAGGGATTAAAAGTTTTTTTCATCAGTATCTCTTAGATTTTAGTGCACAAATACTTCACATATTTTATTAAATTCATCCCTAAGTATTTGTGTTTTTCTGAAACTTTTTTTTAAAGAATTTTTTTTTTTTGTTACATATCCCCCCACCCCCCTTCTGCTTGCTCTTGCTGTGTTCATTTCTCTGCGTTCTTCTGTGTCTGCTCTGTCTCCCCCCGTTGCGGCGACGCGCCGAGTCAGGTCACTGCGCAGGCAGTTCTGCTCCGTTCGTGGGCGGGTCTGCTTCCGTTCATGCGCGGCTCTGCTTCTGTTCACGGGCGGATCTGCTCCGTTTGCGGGTGACTTGCCCTGCCTGTGGTGGCTTTGCCCTGCCTGTGGCGGCTTTCTTTGCCCTGCCCACGGTGGCTTGCCCTTCTCAAAGCGGTCTGCCCGCTTAGGAGAGGTCCCCGGGAACCGAACCCGGGGCCTCCCATATGGTGAACCAGCGCCCTATCCACTGGGCTACAGCCAGCCCCTGGTACTTTTTTAAAATTTCAATTTCCAATTTTTCCTTAGTAGGACATAAAAATACCATTGATTTTTATGTATAGACCTTGTAACTTGTGACACTTCTAAATTTACTGTTAGTTCTCATAGCACTTTTGTATATTGCTTAGATTTTCTGTACATTATCATGCTATCTGTGAATAAAGCTATATATTCTTCTTCCTTTCATTTCTTTCACTTGTTTTATATTTGGTGAGGATCTCGAGGATAATGATGAAAAGGAAAAAGAGCAGACATCCTTGCCTTTAGGAGAAAAGCATTCAGTCTGTCACCATTAGTATGATGATAATTATAGGTTTTTCTTAGATACCATTTATTAGCTAAAGGAAGTTTCTGGGTTGCTGAAAACCTTTTTTATTTTTTTTGTCATAAATAAGTGTTGAATTTTTTTCAAATGCTTTTTCTAAATCTTTTGAGAAAATAATATGGATTATCTCTTTGGTTCTCTTAATATGGTGAATTACAATGATTTTCAAATATTAAACCAATCCTGCATTCCTGGGATAAACCTCACTTGGTCAGATTGTATAAACTTTTCATATATTACGAGATTCAATTTGCTGGTATCTTGTTAGGGATTTTTTGTTTTTCTGTGCACATGGAATATTGGTCTGTACATTTCTTTTCCTTTGCTTTTGGTATCAGAAATGCTGGCCTCATAAAATGAGTTAGGAAATGTCCCCTCTTCTATTTTTGGGAAAAGTGTGTTTAGGAAAGCTATTATTTTCTTCATTAAATGCTGGATATAATTCCACAGTGAAATTCGGTTTCTTTAACAGATACAGAACTATTAAGATTTCTACTTTTTCTTGAGTCAGATTTGACAAGTTGTGTCTTTTCTGAAGCTTGTCCATTTCCTCTATTTTGACAAATTGGCAAAATGTTTTTCATAATATACCCTTATTATTCTTTTAATGTCTGAAGGATCCATACTGATGTTCCTCTTTTATTTCTCATATTTGTAATTTATGTCTTTTCTTTTTTTCTTGATTAGTCTGGATAGAGGTTTATCCAGGTTTTGGTTGCGATGATTTTCTCTACTGTTTTAATGTTTTCTCTTATTTGTTCCTTTTCCCTCTTTTACTGCTTTCTTTTGGATTGAGTACTTTTTAAGAATCCATTTTAACTACACTGTTGGGTTATTTCTATTCTTCCTTTATTTTAATAGTTGTTCTAGAGTTTACAGTACGTACTCTTAATTATACAGTCTATCTTGAAATGATTTTATACAAATTCTAATTTAATGGAAGAGCCTTACAACCATATAATACTTAAATGCTTTCATTCACCCCATTCTTTATGTTACTGTTACCATATGATTTATTTATTCATATAAATATACTTTAATATATTGATATTATTTTTGCTTTAATTTTACTTTTAAGGAAATTAAAAATGAAGAAAAATTATATTTCACTCAATATTTACTATTTATCTTGCTTTCATTTTTTGGTATCGATCTAAGTTTCTAATTGCTATCATTTTCCTTCTGTCTGTTTGCTAGCAATGAATTCCCTTGACTTTTTTTTCTGTCCCAAAAAGTCTTTAATTTTCCTCCATTTTAAAAATATTTTCATTGGATATAGAATTCTAGGTTGTAGGTTTCTTTCAGCAGTTTAAAGATGTGACTCCATTGTCTTCTCCTTTGCATAATTTCTGCTAAGAAAATTTATATTTGTTCCCCTGTACATAATTTCTCACTTCCTCCCTCCCTCCCTCCCTTCCTTTCTTTTTTTTGACTCTGGCTAGTTTTATTGTTTACTAGAGAAGTTGTAGGTTTACAGAAAAATCATGCATTAAATACAGTTCCCATATACCATCCAAGTAGTAACATCTTGTATTAGTGCAGAACATTTTTTACAAATCATGAAAGAACATTTTTTAATTGTGCAGGTAACTATAGTCCATCATTTACAATATAATTTACTGTGTTGTACAGTTCTGTTTTTTAAATTTTTTATTCTAGTAACATGTTATCTAAAATTTCTTTTAATCACCTTCATATATATAATTCAATGCTGTTAATTATGTTCACAATGTTGTGCTATCATCACTGTCATTCATTACCAAAACACTACAATCAACCCAAACAGAAACTTTGTATAATTTAAGCATTAATTTCTCATTCCCTAGCCCCCTTATAACCTATACTCTAGATTCTGACTCCATGAATTTGATTATTCTAATTATTTCCTACCAGTGAGGACATACATTATTTGTCCTTTTGTGTCTCACTTATTTCACTCATGATGTCTTCAAGGTTTATCCATGTTGTCACACATATCAAAAATTCATTCCTTTTTACAGTAGAGTAACATTCCATTATATGTGTGTGTGTGTGTGTGTGTATGCACACCATATTTTATTTATCCATTCATCAGCTGATGGACACTTGGGTTGCTTCCATTTGTTGGCAATTATGAATAATGCCATTACGAACATTGTGCAAATATCTGTTTGAATCCCTGCTTTCAAATCTTTGGGTATATACTTAGAAGTGGGATTGCTGGGTTATAAGGTAATTCTATACTTAAGTTTCTGACGAACTGCCAAACTATCTTACTTAGCAGCTACACCATTTTATATACCCACCAACTGTGAATGAGTGTACCTATTTCTCCGTGTCCTCTCCAACACATGTAATTTTCCATTTTATAAAATAGTAGCCATTCTAATGGATGTGAAATGGTATCACATTGTGGGTTTTATTTATTTATTTATCCCCCCTTTGCTGCTTGTGCTCACTGTGTCCATTTACTGTGTGTTTTTCTGTGTCTGCTTGTCTCCCTTTGTTGCGTCATCTTGCTGCGCCAGCTCACCATGCCACGCGGGCTGGCTTGCCTTCACCAGGAGGCCCCGGGAATCTAACCTGGTTACCGTATGGGAGCCCAACCACTTTTTGGTTAATGATTCAATCTCATTACTAAGTATTAGTTTGTTGAGTTCTTCTATTTCTTCTTGAGTCACTGCAGGTAGTTTGTATGTTTCTAGGAGTTTGTCCCATTTCATCTGGACTATCCAATTTGTTGGTGTACATGTTCGTATTATCTTCTTATGGTCCTTTTTATTTCTGTTGGGTCAGTAGTAATGTCCACCTTTTCATTTCTGATTTTAGTTAGTTGTGTCTTCTTTTCTTCTTTGTCAGTCTAGCTAAAGGTTTGTCAATTCTATTGATCTTTTCAAAGAATCAACTTTTAGTTTTGTTGATTCTTTTTGCTTAATTCTCTATCTCATTTATCTCTGCTCTAGTCTTTGATATTTCCTTTCTTCTGTTTACCTTCTGTTTAGTTTGTTCTTCTTTCTCTAGATCCTCTAGTTTTGAGGTAAGGTCTCTGAATTGGGATCTTTCTTCTTTTTTAAAAAAGCAGTTTTATTGACATATATTCACATAGCATACAATCCACCCAAAGTGTACAATCAATGGCTTTTAGTTTACCCACAGAGTCATGCATTTATCATCACAATAAATTTTAGAACATTTTTATTACTCCAAAAAGAAAACCCCCAAACCCTTAGCAGTCACCTCTCAACCCCTCTATCCTTCCCCAGTCACTGATCTAATGGATAACCGCTAATTACGCTTCTACAAATTTATTTATATTTCCATTTTATATAAATGGAACCAAACAATATGTAGTACTTTGTGTCTGGTTTCTTTCATTTGAAAATTTTAAAAAAATTATTGTAATTTTTTAAATTAGAGAAGTTGCAGGTTTACCAAAGTCATGTAAAAAATATAACATTCCCATTTACTCCCCAATGTTGACACTTTGCATCATTGTGGTACCTTTGTTGCAATTGATGAAAGAACATTAAAATATTACTGTTAACTATAGCCCATAGTTTATATTAGATGTATTTCTCCATATCTTTCTCTATTATTAACACCATGTAATAGTGTCATACATTTGTTATAATTCATGAAAGAACATTCTTATATTTGTATTATTAACCACAATCCATCATCCACAACAGGGTTCATTGTATTATACAGTCCTATGTTTTTTGTCTTCTAACTTTCTTTCTAGTAACATACACAATGCCAAACTTCTCCTTTCAACCACATTCACAACACAATTCAGCACAGTTAATTTTACTCACAATAATGTGCTACCATCACCACTATCCATTTCCAAGCAATTAAAAACACCCTAAACAGAAATTGTGTACAAATTAAGCATCGGCTCCCCATTCTCTATCCCCATTCTATCCCCTGATAACCTATATTCTAGATTCTAACCCTATGAGTTTGCTTATTATAATTAGTTCATATCCGTGAGATCATACAATATTTGTCCTTTTATGTTTGGATTATTTCACTCAACATAATGTCAAGGTTCATCCATGTTGTCACATGCATCAGGATTTCATTCCTTTTTATACCTGAATAATGTTCCATCATTTGTATATACTATATTTTGTTTATCCATTCATTGGTTGATGGAAACTTGGGTTGCTACCATCTTTTGGTAGTTGTGACTAAAGCTGCTATGAACATTGGTGTTCTTTTTTAATGTAAGCATTTAGAGCTATAAATTTCCCTGTCAGCACTGCTTTTGCTACATCACATAAGTTTTGAGATGTTGTGTTTTAATGTTTATTTGTCTCAAGATATTTCCTAATTTCCCTTGTGATTTCTTCGTTGGCCCATAGGTTCTTTAAGAGTACATGGTTTAATTTCCAATTTGTGAATTTTCCATTTCTCCCTCAGTTCTTGATTTCCAGTTTCATTACATTGTGGTTGGAGAAGAAAAAATGTATGATTTCAAAATTTGAGTTTATTAAGACTTGTTTTGTGACCTACTGTATCGTCTATCCTGTAGTATGATACATGTGCACTCAAAAAGAATAGGCAAAGTATTCTTTATATGTCTGTTATGTTTTGCTGGTTTAGAGCATCATTCTTTTTAGAGTTTCTATCCATTATTGAAAGTGGTGAATTGAAATCTCCTGCTATTAATTATTAATTATTATCCCTTCAAATCTGTCAATATTTGGTTCATATATTCTGGGGCTCTGCCATTAGGTGCATATATATTTATACGCATCTTGTCTTTTTGTTGAATTGGCCCCTTTTCAGTATATTGTGATCCTCTTTGTCTCTCATTACAGTTTTCAGCTTACAGTCTATTTTATCTAATATTAGGATAGCTACTCCTGTTCTCTTTTGGTTAGTACTTGCATGGTATATATTTTTTTCCTTCCCCCCCCCCACTTTCAACCTACTTATATATTTGAATTTAAGGTGCATCTCTTGTAAATAGCATATAGTTGGGTCATGCTTTTAAATCCCTTCTTCAAAAGTCTCTGCCTTTTGACTGGGGAGTTTTATCCATTTATGTTTAAACTAACTGCTGATAATGCAGGACATTCTTTTGCCATCTTTCTATTTTGTATTTGTAAGTCTTATACTTTTTGCTGACCCTCAATTCTCCCATTAATGCCTATTTCCATATATTGTACCATTTTTAGACACTTCTCATTTATTTCTGAATGTATTTTTTATGTATTTTTTGTGGTTACCACAGGGTTAAAATTTAACATCTTCAATCTTAATCATATTTGCTTTGATACCAATTTATCTTCAACAACATACACATACATTGATCCTATACCCTTTCACCCCTCCATTTTTTTTTTGGTACTTGTTACAAATTATAACTTTTACATTGTATGATCAAAATCACCAATTTAACATACTTTTTATGCATTTTCATTTTAGCACCTACATGAAGAAAGCAGTGGAGTTACATAACAGATAATATAATAGTACTGGCATTTATAATTCCCTGAATGGTTAACTTTACTGGTGGTCTTTATATCTTTATACTTCTATAATCTACTGTCTAGTGTCCTCTCCTTTCAGTCTGAAGAACGTACTTTAGCACTGCTTGCAGGGCAGGTCTAGTGGTGATAAATTTCCTAAGCTCTTGTTTATCTGTGAATATCTTAATCTCTCCTTCATTTTTAAAATAACATCTTGCTGGGTATAAAATTCTTGTTGATAATTGTTTTCTTTCAACACTTTAAAATTTCATATCACTGTCTTCTTGCCTCCAGGGATTCTGATGAGAAATCAGCACTGAGACTTACTGAAAATCATTTGAACATAACTTGTTGCTTTTCTCTTGCAGTTTTCAGAACTTTCTTCTTTTTGGCATGGGGCAATTTGATTGCTATGGGTCTGGGAGTGACTTTCTTTGATTTTGTGCTGTTCTTGGTTTGTTGGGCTTCTTGAATGTGCATAACCATGTCTTTCATTAAATTTGGGAATTTTTCTGTCATTATTTCTGAATATTCCTTCTGCCTCTTTCTCTCCTTCTTCTCTTTTTTGGACCCCCACAATGCATATACTGGTATGCTTGATGGTGCTCCACAGGTCTCAGGTCTGTTCATTCTTTTTTATTCTTTTCTCTTTCTGTTCCTCAGTTGGAATCATTTCCATTGTCTTTGCTTTGAGTTCACTGATTCTTTCTTCTGTTACCTTCTATCTGCTGTTGAAACCATCTAGTGAATTTTCATTTCAGTTATTGTGTTCTTTAACTCCAGTATTTCTCTGGAGAGATTTCCATATTGTTCATTCCTTGTTTATCTCATATCCTTTAGTTCTCTCTCCATGTTTTCCTTTATCTCTTTGAGCAGTGAGGATCATATTTTAAAGTCTCTGTTTGGTATGTTCAAAGTCTGGTTGGTCCTCTTAGTTGAGGCATTCTACGTTTTTATCTTGTCCTTTGGATGGACCATGATTTCCTCTTTCTTTCTTTGTCTTGTAATCCCCAGGATTTCTCCATTTACAGTACACAGGAGTTTGACTGAATGACCCCCTACTCCCTTTAAACAGAAACTCCCCCAAGAGGGGGGTCTCTTGGGTGTTCTTTCCAGTGTCTTAATGCAAGTAGACGTTTGACCCAGGTACCTTCAACTTAATTGTTTCTCACACTGTCCTAGCTGTCTGCAAGCCACTTCTCTGTCTTCAGGACAACCCTTGGGAAGGTGTGCCTGAGACAAGTTGTCTGGCTCAGTCTCTAGAGTTTCCAGCTGAAAAATAGGCACTGACATACAGGCACCCCAGTATGCACACAGGGGCCACTGTGCTCCCTCTGGAACAGTGCCAGGGCCCCACAATGAAAGTGCAAGCTGGCTCCACTCTAGGTTGTGGAGAGACTGGGGGCAGGAGCCAGAAGGTATACCAGGAACTTCTTCTATGGATTTTTAAGCTGCATTTTAAAAACTTCAGCACCAGCCTTGTTAATGCAGCCCTGAAATATTTTCTTTAATTTTGAGGAAGGTTACAGTCTTTAGGCGTCCTCTGTAGCCTTTGCCCCAGGGTGGGTGGAACAATGGCTGTCCTCAGAGCTAGATGCTAGTGATCTGAAGCAGCTGATCAAAGGTAGAGATCTGGGATCAGACCACACCTCCAGAGAATTGGAAGACTAGTTCTTTATATCACAACCTGGCACCAGCAAGCCGAGCCAGGAGCTGTAGCGCCAATCCCCAATGCTGCCAGCCACTAGGCTGGGGGAAGAAGGATGACAGCTGCTTCAGAGAAACTCACAATTGCAATTACCAGCTTCTTCCTCCTGCTCCTCCATGGATGCTGCAGTGTTCTCCTAGACTCTGGAGTTTCAAGGTGGTTGATTCAGAAGTTCCTGCCAGTTCAATGGTGGTTTTGGTGAAGGGACTAAATTCCTAGGGATTGCTACTGCACTATCTTCCCAGAATTCTCTCTCTGTCTGCTTTTAAGGTTTTCTATTTTGCATTTATTTTCAGTAATTTGATGATGATGTGTCCTGGTGTGATTATTTTGTGTGTTTACCCTGCTATCCTGCTTGGGGCTTATTAAGCCTCTTGGATCTGTGATTTTGTCATTTTCATCAAATTGGAAAAAGAGCTGCTATTTCTTTTTTGGCATCCCATTCTCCCCCACTTTTTTTTTCCCTTCTGGGACTCTATTACTTATGAGATTGTTTGATATTGTCCCACAGGTCACTGAGGTTCTGTTATTTTTTGTCCCACCCCCAGTCTTTTTATTTTTGTGCTTCATCTATGATCATTCCTATTGTTAGGTCTACACGTTCACTGGTCTTCTGTAATATCTGATCTACTCTCAATTCTATCAGTGATTTTTTTTCATTTCAGATAATTCATGTTACATCTCTAGAAGTTCCATCTGGCTCCTTCCTTGTATTTCTCCCTTTTCCTACAATATTCAAAGTTTTCTTAAAATATTTGAATATAACCATATTATAACTATAATGGCTATTTTAAGATCTTTGCCTGCTCATTCCATCACCTTTATTATTCCTTGCTCTATTTTTACAGATTGATTTTTTCCTTGGTTATCACTAATATTTTCCTGCTTCTTGACATGCCTACTAATTTCTGATTGAATACTAAACATGGTGTATTTTATCCTGTTTATAGTCTAGTGGTTTTATAGTCTTCTGAAGAATACTAGACTTTGTTATGGTAGGCAGTAAAGTGTCCAATGTGATCCTTTTGAGGCTGGTATTTAAGCTTTGTTAGAGTAGCCTTTATGTAGGGATTAGCCCCATTACTGAAGCATGAACCTTCTGGAATCTGTACTGAATTCTCTGAGTGATCACCAAGGCCTCTCCATTATGGCTGGTTGAAACTCTGATGTCTCTGGTCTTGGGTGAGCTCTAAGAAACAATTCTGCTCAAATCTACCAGATGGTACCAGATGGCTCTTTGTACAAGCTTTTGGAGTTTCTCCTTACATACAGACATATTATTATTCAGCAAAGACTCAAGGGGACTTGCTCTCTTTTTCTTCATAGATCCCGCTTTTCTAGAACTTGTCCACAAAGTCTAGGTAGCTCAGATTCTCTTCTCTGATTCCTGCTTCCTCAACGCAGCAAGATAGTTGTTCTAATCTTGGGTTTCCCTTTCCAAGTTCCACAGACCATAATGTGCCTCCAGGAAGAAACCGAGGATGGCTTCAGGGATCCTCTCCTCTGTTTCCTTTTTATGAGGGATCATGGTCTTACAATGCCTGTTTTCCAATGTCTAAAACAACTGTTTCATATATTTTGCCTAGTTGTTTAAGTAGAAGGTTAAATCTGGTTTCTGTTCCTTCATCATGGCTAGAAATAGAAGTCCTTTCTTATGTTTAAAAATGAAGCATCAATTTACAATGAAGGATTTCCCACAAATCTTTTAAATTTACAATAAAAATCTGACCTCAAATTTTATGTAATGTAATGAGTAAATGTAGCACTTAATCATAAACTGGATCATTTTGGTATAAAGTATAGTCATGGTTCAACTGGCAAAAGCCAAATGGGATCTGAGGATTAGATGGTGGTAATTTGTCAATATGAACTTCCTGATTTTGGGAGGTTATATTATGATTATGTAGGAAAATGTCATTGTTTATAGGAAATGCACACAAAAATATTCAGGGTGATGGAGCATCTGCTTGGCAGGCAATTTATTCTCATTGGTTCAGGAAAAAGAAAGTTATTTGCAAAGTATTTAAAAAACTTTTCTCTAGGTTTTTTGATGGTTTAAAACTTTTAAAATAAAAGTGAAAGTACTTTAAAAGACTGTGTAATATTATCACCTTGAGCTCAAAATTTCAATGGTAAGAATAAAATTAGCCACAGTAAAATCACAGTAAAAAACTGGGTTGAGATGGTGACATATAAAATAACTGGGGTTGCCTGCACTGAATAGCAAAGTCCCTGCTTCATTCTGAAGCACATATATTGCTTTATAAGAGAGCAAAAAGGGAAAAAGAACAAGAAAATCAAGGCAGAATAGCAGGCACATGATCAAAACTGTTGGCACGTGTCTGATGAATGACTGTAAATCAACTTTCAGTTATACTTACACAATGGTTTTTCCAATGTGCAAAAATGATTTCTCTACAAATTCCCGAACACTATGGACTTCCCCAGTTGCTATGACAAAGTCCTCTGGCTCATCATTCTGCAACATCAGCCACATTGCCTAGAGAGAGAGACAGAGAGAGAAGAATGCAAGTTAAAGTGGCACTAGGTTGCTCCTCTGGAAAGATAATGTTATCAAATGTACCTAACTGGATATAAATATATACAGCTTAAAAATCAGCATAACATTAATACAATACTCCTACTACCACATCAGCAGTTCTCCAACTTTAGTATTGACTTAGAATCACATGGGGAGCTTCTTAGATTCCTGGGCTACAGCCACAGAGGTTCTGATTCAGTAGGCCTAGAGAGTCTCATGCAGGAGGTGCTTGGACCACAGTTTAAAGGGAAATTATATCGTGGAGTGCCTGCAGGGAATAATTTTTTAATACTATATTTAAGAAGAATTTGAAAGCATTGAGTAATTTTTCTTTATATCATAGATAGAAGGCAAGGAAAAATTAATTGAATGTTTTTTTTTGTCCTGAAAAGTAGAAACTCATTTCTTAAAAATAAAGTTGAAAATTTTCCAATCTAGTGACATCAAAAAGCAAAATAAACAAGATCATTAATGGGGGGAGGGGGGGACTAAATCATACAATGAATAGTACTATTACTTTCAAAAAGTTGTCTGAGAAGTAATAAAAATGTTTGTACCGGAGTTAAGTATTTCATAAGGCAGCATTTCAAGGATTTCAACTTTCATACCCTGATCAAAAAAGATGCACCATATAGATGCACTTTCTCAACAGAAATTAAAAGTCTAGTTGGGCAAAAATGCAACTGTATATTCTAAGATACAAACTGATAGTGAACGCCACAGCCAGGTCCAACTCAGAATAGTTTTTTCAATAGTCTATAAGATTGCTTGGAATTATACATTAATTATAAAGTTTTTTTTAACATAGATAAGAGATATGGACTTTTAAAATGTTAAGTGTAGACAGAAACATATCTCTATAAATAAGGTGCAATCATTCTTTTTTCTATTATTCTCACCCACTTCTCAAAAAAAAATAAGTAAAAATAACCGGCCCAGGCCTGAGTGATTAATTTTATTCTTACTCTTTAAAGGGAGGTTCCCTCCGCCCGCGTGCCCTGCCCCTCTTCTATCCTCCTCCGATTCTGAACAGGGTCCCCAGGTTGCTTAACTGGAAGCAGTCCTGTTATCTCTCCGGGTGTGACCAACGCGAGGCTGCCCTGCACTGGTCTGAACCTGCCTTTGACCAACCCAACGTAGCGCCACTCTTCCCCCAAACAAGAGACCTTCCCATCTCAGCGCGTACACACACATCACACCCCCACCACTCTACACACCTGCACACACATGTGCACCCACGCACACACACATGCACACAACTAACCTGTGCCTGTGTTAGCTTTCATCAAAATACTTGAATAGATTTTAGGAAAAATTTAGATTATGCCTCTGGCTAGAATTTCTGTTTGAATAATCCACCCCCCCTCCCAGGAATTAGATGTAAATGCAGAGTAAATACATTTAAATGTGTTTTACTCAAATTTCCATTCTAAAAATAACATTTCAAGTAGAGCTTTCTGGACCTCTAGGCTAATTTTATTTCTTTTGAAACACTTTATTGTGCCAAAATGGTCTAAAAATCAGATTATTAGTCATGTGGAAGAAAGTAAGGGCTTGCTAAAAATAAAAGGAGAAAATATGATTACTGGTTAATAGTGGATTACATTAGACACTGGGCACCAGTTCCCCGGTGCTTGTTTTGTTACCAACAGGAACCTGGGGGTCAGTGGGAGCCTCTCACTTTCACTACAGTGAGTGCCAAGAATCTGTTCTTTTCTTTTCCATCAGACTATCTGTGGCCTTTGACCTATCAATTTCTAGGCATTTCCTCTAAAGTTCATATTGTACAGACTCCAGTCTGGGAATGGGAAAGGAAAGGATATACAACTCCAGATTTATTTGTTATTACTGAATAGTTTACTGGTTTCAACGGAGGGAAAGGGCTTTGTTTAAATTTCCACTGAGCATAATTAATGGTTATTGAATGGTCAATGAAGAACAGGTGACACTCTGAATTAGAAGATAAATGATGGTGTGTTCTGGTGTGATAATGGGTTAGTAATCTGCCACAGTGCATCCCATCGTAATGCTAGGCCATGTCCAGGACACAAAGGTCCCTGTGTGAGAAGGACTTAGCCATTCACTGCCTCATACAGCTGCACAAGTTGATTTGGTCCATTTATTTTCTGATGGATGGCACAACTGAGGCAAAAGTTCACCAAGTCTCACCTTCCTGTTCACATGCTGAACCACATGACCCATGACATAACCAGGCTGCAATCTGTGATAAAATCACACCCGGCTTTGGCTTTTGACTCCAGAAACAATTTTGAAGTCAATCCTCTCTCTTTGTCTCTCATGGGTTAAAGAAGAAAAAAGTCTTCTAACATTCTTTTAGTACCCTTGAAGAATATGATTGTATTATACATTTCTTCAGATACGTATTTAGTTTCAATCCTGACGTGGTCACCATGAGCAAATGAAAAAAATCTTGCTTTTTATCTATCCCACAGGGAGGAAAGAAAATCAGTTAAGGAATATACTAAGGCTTCAGAGTCTTCAACATAAAATTCTTCCTTCATGGCAAATCAACAGTGCAGTTTTCAAATCATATCTCACATTCATTTTGTTTTTGAGGTACATGAGTTTAAGGGATATCTGACTCCACACCATTAAAATTTAAAGGTCAGGTCTAGATGGGTATAAATATTTGTTAAATTTGGATATGTGCTCCCTTGTAACTATATAATTAACCTATCTGTTTTACCAACCTAATTTACAGAAATCAAAACAAAACTTTAATTAAAAGTTTTTCAAATAAAAATACCACTTTCCTGCAATGACTATTCAGCCATTCAAATTACAAATGCAGATATGGAGCAGGAAGTCTAGCAGAGAAGGACTGTTCCTCTTTCCTTGCTAAGTTGCTGGCGCTGGTGGTTATTCACAGCTGGACCACTGAAGGAGAACACCCAAAGTATATCACCACAGCCGACTAACTACACCTGATTCCATGCATGCCTTTTGGGGTGTGATGTGTGTTTGTCTTAAAAATCTGGATTCTACAATTGCTTCCACCTCGCCATTAACCTCCAGTTCAGTATCCAAGCCACAAACACTTATTAACTGAGCTGTCCATCCATGAATAACAAGATTTGTTAATCAAGGTTATGTTTAACTATGTTTATTTGACTGCTGCC
Source organism: Chaetophractus vellerosus (assembly GCA_004027955.1). Classification (NCBI taxonomy): domain Eukaryota; kingdom Metazoa; phylum Chordata; class Mammalia; order Cingulata; family Chlamyphoridae; genus Chaetophractus; species Chaetophractus vellerosus. The sequence goes on from PVKH010002584.1 coordinate 26,167, forward strand.
TTTTAAGCCTTGTGCTTCCGTGCTTTATATGCTTCTGTCACAAAAATAATCTTAAAACAGGACTATATATATTTCATGGGGAAAAAAACCTAAGATATAATTCTATTAAAATAATAAGAATTAAGACAAATGGAAATTAAAATTCTTTAAAAAAGGATGCTCAGTTTGGATCCATTTGTATGCATTTTCTCCTTAGCTTTGTTCAGTAGCTGTTTTCATGATGACAGTCCTGACAGTTTGGGTCAGGCCTTCAAGTCATCTTGTGCTAGGCCAGGCCTTATGCTTTGAGGGTTCCATGTAAGAAGTATGAGGGTTAGCCCAGGAGAATCACCCCTACTCTGATATTTTGGGGAAACAGGTAACAAATGACTCAATTAAAACAAATAAAACTATATTAAGTAAAACCACTACTCTTTTTTATTAATTTTATTTTATTTTATATTCCCCCCTTTCTGCTTGTTGCCTTCTCAAGGCGGTCTGCCCACTCAAGGAGGCCCCTGGGAACCGAACCTGGGGCCTTCCATGTGGTAAACTGGCACCCTACCAATTGAGCTACAGCCGGCCCCACTACTACTTCTCTTAAAAAACTATATTAAGAAAATAATCTGAATAAAACCAAAGTCTTGCCTATGGCTCTTTCAAT
>PVKH010002585.1:0-11235 GCA_004027955.1 Chaetophractus vellerosus
CAAGGTGGAGTTTGGGCTGTGCATGCTGGAATTTGGTTGGTACCTGCCTCAGGGTTAGGAGGAGGTCAAGACTCCCTGGGGCAAGACAGAGGCAGGGTAGTGGAGGCTTTGGTTTGGCTGGTACCAACCTCAGGGATGGAAGGAAGTCCAAACTTCCTGGGGCAGGCTGGATGTTCAGAGATAAAAGGTTGACAAAGTATGGTCTCCACAGGGCAGGCCATCACAGGTTTATCTGATAAAGTCTCAGTAGAATTTAGGGTTCCAATATCCCCACCAATTTTGTAATCATCCCATATGTCTCTATCCCAAACCTCAGGGTTCCACCTCTTTCCAATCAGCACCTTCACTTTAATCACAGATACCATGGGAGGTTGAGATTTTAGTTTCCTTTGTAGCTCTGCTACTCCTACAATGAGAGTATGAGTTTAGTTTTTAGATATCTCAAGCCTTTGACTTCAGGAAACAATATTTTCTTTCAGAGCACACATAGAAACAATCACATAGTTCATACAGTGGTTAAGTTGCAAATTTGAAGCCTGTAGCTCATCTTTTTCTTTTCTAACTGTATCCGAGTACCTAGGAGGAGTCAACAAGCATCATTGTACCTTTTGACTCCACAAACTCTGTTAAGGTGTTGTAAACACTCTCACCCAAATTCTTGGCTCTTATAAGTATGGAAGTATGGGAATCCAGTGATGATATTTTGTGTTTCTCCATTACCAATTCATGCCATGGATTGTTAGTGGCCTCTTCATTATTGGAAAGGTAGTCATAAGTACCCTTATTCCAATTAGAGCAGAGAGCCAATTGTGAAACTCCCAGAACCACTTCAGACATCCCATTTTTAGGAATCTGTTCCTCAAGAACCAGCCCACTCTCATTACCAATATGTATTAGTCAGGGTTCTCAAGAGAACATAACTGCAATTGTATTACAATTAGCCCAGTGCTTGTTTGACCAAACAACTGGGCACAATTACCTGGCTGAGTTGACACTTTAGCCTAACCATCACACCTGTCCTGGTTTCTGCTGGTACCAGTTTAAGTAGCTGCCAACACTCTAGATGGGCTTGCAATTGAGGGTGATGGTCTCTCTTGGAATCTCAGGCAATGAGCCTGGAGACTGGGCAATCACAATATCTACACTGTCACAAAAACCAAAGGCAACATGTTGTCCAGAATTGGATCCTCAGCTGGAAAATGATATTAGTGGGGAAGATGCTTAAATTCAAATAACATTTGAGTTTTAATTATTATAAATGAATAAATGCACCATGGCTACAGGAAATGTTAACATCTGGGGAAATTGGAGCAGGGAAAATGGAAACTCTGTATTGCCTCTGCAGATTTCTGTAAGTTTTAAATAATTAAAAAATAAATTTCCTTTTAAAAACACACAGGTAAATGTATTTATAAAGCTGATTGAACACTGGATAGACCATGCTTCTTTGACACCTAATTTTCCTTTGCTCATTCCAAACACTCCTCTTTTATATCAGCCTTCTTCAAACCAGGGTATTTGAACCACCAGTGTATACAAAGATTCTCCCAAGATTCCTGGGCATAAATGGTGTAAAGGGGAATAATTTCTAGACTGTAATGTTCAGCTAAACTCTTTACAAAATCTTATCTATCTAATAACAGTCAATTTAATCTGCTAAATTCACAATCACTATTCCTTAATTTAGTAAAGAAATACCTTAGACATTTCCTACAGCATCAAAGAAAGAAACTTTCATATCTCACACCAGGATCAACATTGAGAAAGTGAATGGTTTGAATCTAGAAAACAATTACTCTCACAAATCCTGTGGCTTCCAAAGTATTGTCATTCAACAAATTTGAAGGAAAACCTAATCTACTTGTCAGTCCAAGTATTTTAAAATGGTATAATGGAATTCCCAAGTTAAATCATAGTTGGAGCTTATATTTTTAACTACTTCAATTCCTGCCTTGCTTTCAATTTTCACAAACTTTTATTTTTCCTCATTGCAATTCACTGAAAAATGAAAAGATGGCATATATGGCACACCATTGAATAAGAGGTTTAATGATTTTTCACTGAGTTTTAAAAACAAATCCATTTTATTTTTATATATTAATAAAGCCTACAACCCATCCAAAGCATACAATCAGTGGTATTTGGTATAATTACATAGCTGTCCCTTCATCACTTCAATCATTATTAAAGCTTTTTCATTATTTTAATAATGATAAATAATGAAACAGAAAACAGAAAAACAAACAAACCAAAAAATTCCCCATCTTTCAATGTTTCCCCTGCTGTACATAGCTATTATTTCTGGCTGTTCTTGCACAATTATTTATTTGTTTATTAAGCAGTTTCATTGAAATATATTCACATACCATATGGTCTATCCAACAATGGCTTTGAGTCTAATCACAATATTATACATTCATCATCTCAAAAATTTAAGAACAATTTCATCACTCCAAAAAGAAAGACTCCACACTCTTTAGCATTCCTTTTCTGCCCTACCTAACCACTAATCACTTTCATTTTTATAAATTGATTATATTTAGATTTTATATAATGGAATCATATATTATATATTGCTCTGTGTCTGGTCTGCTTCACTTAGTATAACGTTTATTTTGTTTGATATTAACATTTTGTAGTAATAACTTACATTTGTTCAGCATCAAAAAAATGATCTTCTATACGCAGTTTTACCATATTTATATTTAGCATAATATGTTTAGTTCATAATAGCACAGTCATACAATATTTGTCCTTTTGGGACTGGCTTGCCTCAAACAACATAATGTCCTCCAGGTTCATCTATGCTGTCATATGTTTCATGACTTCATTTCTTCTTACCATTGCATAATATTCCATCATGTGTATAAGCCACAATTTGTGTATCCATTCATCAGTTGATGGATAACTGTTTTTTTCCAGTGTTGGGCTATTTTGAATAATGCTGCTATGAACATCAGTTTGCAGATGTCTATTCTTGTCAATGCTTTCAGTACCTTTGGGTATATACCTAACAGTGTTATTTCTGGGTCCCATGGCAAGTCTATATTCAATTTCCTTAGGAACTGCCAAATAGTTCTACAAAGTGGCTGTACCATTGTACATTCCCAAGAACAGTGAATAAGCATTCATACCTCTCCACATTCTCTCTAACATTGTAGTTTGATTTGCATTTCCCCAGTTGCTAGTAAATTTTCATACGTTTCTTCACCATTTGATTTGCATTTCCCTAATCATTAGTAATGATGAACATGTTTTGGTGTGTTTCTTTGCTATTTGCATTTCTTCTTCGGATATTTGTCTTTTCAAGTCTTTTTTCCCATACTTTAATCAGATAGTTTCTTTTCATTGTTGAGATGTATGATCTCCTATATATCATGGTTATTAAACCCTTACCAGATCTGTAACTGTCAAATATTTTCTCCCATAGAATCAGCTGCCTATATATTTGCCAAAAATTTAGAGGAATTTCTTAATCAAAGTGCATTATCAATGTTCATTACCACTTAATTTGAATTATGTACTTTTTTAAACTTTTTTTTTAACATATCGCCCCCCGCCTTTCTGCTTGTTCTCGCCGTGTTCATTTTTTTAAATTAATTATTTATTTATTTTTTATATATCTATATACATTTTTAGGATACATTGATTACACAAATGTTTCACAGAGATTCCAGGAGTACCCATATGCCACCCCCACCCCTCCCACAACCCCCCACATGCACATCCCTAAGTGTGGCATAACACCTCTGATAGTTACACACATTTTGGGGTTTGCCATCAGACATATACTTTTTCAAAGACTGAAAACTTTATGAAAACCAACTCATAACAGATAGCAAAGAGAAAAGGAATGTATAGAATTCTTTCATTTTTGTTTGACATCTACATACAAAAAAATTTGCTATTCAGTTATTCTGTGTCTATCTCTCTGTGTGCCTGAGTGTTTGTGTGTGTAATATGTGAGTGCGTAGGGACACCATTCATCTATTCATCTAAGTGACTGAAAAACAAATGGTTTTATTGCCTCACAGTTCTGAAGGCTGGAAATCATAAATCAGGGCATTGGCAGGGCTGTGCACCATCTGCATTCTCTAGAAAGAATCTGCTCCATGACTGTCTTCTAGTTCTGGTGGTGGTAGCTTAATTCCAATCTCTTTCTCCATGTTCACTTTTCCTTCTCCCTTGCTGCTCTGTCTTCTTATAAGGACAAGGAGCATATTGGAATGGGACCTCATCTGTTCCAGGGTGCCCTGACTTTAATTGAACTAATTCAATGTACAATGAACCTAGTTCCAATTAAGGGCACATTCTGAGATGTTGGAGCTTAGTTATGGCTTCAACATATATTTTGGGTTCACATAAATAACTAGTTAGTATTTAACAATTGTAAGTTTTGCCATTGCAGTTTCTCTTTCAATCAAGAGAATGCTAAAGAAATTTGGAAATAATTATAAACATTTGTGAACCATGATCAATTTATTGTTGCAACTCCCTAGGTTTAATAACTTGTTTGCAAAATTATTTGACCACAATTGACAGTTGTATTTTACCCTAATTTGTTTTAAAACATTCACAAAAATAAATTAGTCATCATCTTTAATATTGAGGGATTTAACTGAATTTGCAATAGCATTCACTATAATATCAAATATTTCACTACCACCAGAATGAATTTCCAAAACTTTTCTGTAATTATAAATTGCATGAGGAAAAAAGTAAATCATTATAGAAATTATTATTATTTTTTTTAAAGATTTATTTATTTTATTACATATCTCCCCTTCCCCCCCCATTGCGGCGACGGGCCAAGACTTGGTCACTGCGCAGGCGTGGCTTTCCCCGCTTGTGGGCGGGTTCTGCTTCTATTCATGGCCGGCTCTTGCTTCAGTTCCCGGGTGGCTGGCTGTGTTCCATTCGCGGGTGACCTGCCCTGCCCGTGGTGGCTTTTGCCCTGTCCGTGGCAGCTTTTTGCCCTGCCCACGGCGGCTCTGGCCCACCCATGGTGGCTTGCCATTCTCAAGGCAGTCTGCCCGCTAGGAGAGGTCCCCGGGAACCAAACCCGGGGCCTCCCATGTGGTATCCCAGCGCGCTCTTTATCCACTGAGCTATCTAGCCGGGCCCCATTATAGAAATTAATTGATTTTCTTTGAAGCATGAGTTACTGATATAAAACTGGTATCATTTGTCTGAGTACAAAATTATTCTTCTATCAATGGAGCAAACATAAAAGATATAAATTTCTGTACAGGGAAGCAGAATCAAAATGAGCAAACCTATTTCATAAGAACCCTTAAATATCTAAATGAAAGTTCATATCATAGTGGCACAAAAAATGAACTTTCAACAGCTACACATTGTGAAATTTGTCAAGGCTCATACTCTTAAAATAAACACATGCACATAAATTGGATCCTTATGCTGTTTAACAGACTCATGTCTTCTTGATTTCATGTGGTCAGATCTCATGGCATACAGTGAATATCACTAAACTTTTTGCATGTTTCATATTTAATATTTTTTAATGGTTGAGAAAAATTCTGCAGTTGTTTGTGAAACATGCACTTTCATTTTTTATCTCTTTGCTCCAAAAATGTTTCTTATGAAATAAAAACAAGTATTACCAATTTAATAAAGTCACAAATTTACACCATATTCTCAATGACACAACCACTGTAGCTAGAGTCTTTGCACTTCTTTCTATTTCTTCTATAGCAGGACTGCTGAGTATCTATTACCCACCAATATTCTACATATAACTAGTCTGTAATTGCCTACATTTTCCATTCCACCCAATGTTATGGATTTATTTGTACCCCACAAAATGATATGTTCAAGTCCTAACAGCAAGTTCCCTAAATGTGATCATATATGGAAATGGGATTTTTGAAGCTATTGCTTGAGATGAGTCCAAAAAGACTAAGGGGAGTGCTTAGCCAATATGCCTGGTAACCATCTAAGAAGAGGAGATTGAATACAGATGGACAGACAGAGGGGAGATGCCATGTGACCAATGTGGTAGAGAATGCCATAGATGGGCAGGAAGCCAAAGCCAGCAGTGTAGACAGAATAATGGAAACCATTTTTGCCTATAATTTTAAGGGGTGACATGAACCTGCCCAAACATATATTTCAGACTCAAAGCCAACAGAACTGTGAGACAATAAATCTGTTGGCTTCAGCCATTCAGTTTGTGATATTTTGATAGAGGATTCCTAGGATGTTCTGATACCCACTGATTAGCCATGTGGTCAATTTGTTCAAATAGAAGACCAAAACACAGATTGAGGCACAAGTGGCTAGTAGAGCAAGATGCAGTGAAATAGCAGCATGACATACATCACCCATCACTATCTGAGCCCAGGAACACTTATTTCTGCAAAGATGAAATGGACAAAAGCCAAGAAAACTGAGGTATATAATTGCTGTTCTATCTCAAATTTAACTTGTTAAACTTAGAGGACTCTCTACCACACATATCTCATAAACAAAGACCATGGCAGAAGCTGGTAGTTTTAAAAAAGGTCTATAAAATCATCCTGGTTTATTTTAATTCAACTATTAATAATATCATTTTATTAGGAAAGGAAATGTTTTAGGCAAATGCTTAACTAGAGAATAAAAATGGACAATTCATAGAAACAACTACAGTTTCAGGCAAGTCTAATACATATATCATGCATCATACAAATGATAGGTGCTTAAAGGACCTTTTTAATTGACTTTAAATAGGAATCTCTTAAGCTACCCATATAGATTTCAAACCACCTTTTAAATCAGATATTATATTTAATTGATCCTATCTTGTCTTTTCTTATAGACTTCCCTTAAGCTTCCAGGAATTTCTATCAGGAACACTCATATCCCAAATTCTGGGATTTTATATTGCTTTGTAGCAAAGTCTCTCTGAGACAAGCAGAGATATATCACTTAAAAGATTCTGTTGTATGAAAAGACAGCAAAAAGTCAACAGTTATTTCTGTGTATGAAATTGTATTCAGTTTATGCATATTTTAAAAGAAAATATATAAAAATATATTTTAGGATATTGTGAGGAATTGGAAATATTCCAAAGTTTCCATTTTTTTATGTTATTGTGTTTGGTGTTATACAGCACCATGTTGCTCTAATAGAATCCAGTTGTAACCAAACTTTTACAATTTAAGTGAAAGTTGTTAGAGGTCCTCAGGATATTTGAAATTTCAAACTCTTCATCCATACTCTCTCCTCACATTATTGGTTTGCCTTCTCCAAAACCACAAGATTTTTGAGAATGTTATATTATCAAAAACACTGCCAGTTGAGCTGAAAGGGCAGTAAGAGGACAAAATTTAAAAAGCTGTTGGAATTCCAAAATTCTACAGACTGATAAAACTATGCAAATTCAAATAGCCATTGAAGAAAAAGAAAGGGTGATGCCTTAGTTTGCCAGGCTCCTATGACAAATACGATAGAATGGGATGGCTTCACAATGGGAACGTATGGGCTCACAGTTTTGAGATTATGAGACATCCAATATTGAGACATCAGCAAGGCATAGCAGTCTCCTCAAAGTCTATAACATTCTGATGTTGGCTACCAGAGATCCTTGAACCCTGCCTTGCATTCATGGCAATGTCCTCTGATCTCTCCTCTATGTTCTGGTGGTTTCCATCTTCTGATTCATGCCTGTGGCCTCTATCTCTATGACTGAATTTTCTCATGGTGATAACAGATTCCAGGAATCTGGATTAAGGTCCCATTTCATTCTGATGGACCATATCATAACTAAAATAACATATGCAAGAGTTCCTATCTACAATGTACCCACACCCACAGGAATGATTAAGATTATGTATATAATTCAATCTATCCCAGATGAAGACAGAGGTCACCTGTGCAGTGAGGGGTATCACAGACATGATTTCAGAGACCAGAGACCTGGATGCACAGGACAAAGCCGGAGGTCCAGAGGGCAGAGCAATAAGGTCAAGGACAAACATAGGCCAGAAGTGACTCCCAGGCAATGAAAGCTAACAGAACCTCAGGATTTCAAAATTGCTTAAGAGCAGTGCTTCCTTGCTTCCTTCCATTCTGTCTTTTGGAATTGGAATGTGTAAAACTTCTATACTATGTCTACCCTACCATGGTATTTTGGAATCAGTAAACTTATTTACTAGTTATTGGTCCATGGATAGAAACTAAATTTCCCCCAGAATAGATCCCACATAGAATGTTATACATAAAGGATTTAGATGATTTAGATGATAACTTGGGACTTTTGAGCAGATGATATTTAAATGAAGTTTAGGAATTGAGATGATGCTGTAATTTGTTTACATATTTAGGCATGTTGGGACGAGGGGAATGCATTTTGCATGTAAGATAAATGAGGATCATTGGGGTTGAAGGGTACATACTATATACAGAATAACAGCCTGAAAATACCTGGAATTAAACCCTGGTACCAGGCATATGACCTTATTTGAGACTTACTTGTAGTTTGTTTAATTTTATTCAAGATGGAGAAATTATCCTGCGTTTTATGATTGGGGTATATATGCAATCATATGTATCCCTATAAAAGGGAGGTAAGATAATTTGACAGACAAACAGGAAACAACAATGTGAAGGCAAAGCACAGAGGCATTTGAAGATGATGGACTGGAAAGCTGGAGTAATGAAGTTTCAGGAATTCTGGTAGCCACCGTGGGTTGGAAGAAGCAAGAATGTCCAGAGGGAGTATGGGCTTACAGGCACCTTGATTTCAGCCTTGTGATACAATTTTGATTTTCTGGCATCCAAAACTGTGAGAGAATTGACTTCTCTTATTATAAGTTATCAAATTGCTTTAAATCTGTTAAACTAGCCACAGAAAACTAATTTAATCATTAATGATTGATGAATAATTGAAAATACTGAGTCATAGGTGTTCTGCTAAATAAAATTCTTTGAAAATGCTTTGCTATATGTATGTGTATAGACTTAATTAACTCAAGCATAAGAAAGCAATACACAAGCATATATTTATTTTTTTAAACTTCTGTTAATAATTGAGAGAACATGAAATAAGGAAAGAATCATCTATAAACAGGGGTCCAACTGCTGTGTCACAATTCTTCAAGATATACATACATATAGATATAAGTTCACCAAACCAGGGGACACACCAATATCTAGCTCATGGCTGCAAAGTCCTGAATCAACAGCTGATATCCTAGTAATGTGTTAATTGGGAGGAAGTGGCCAGCCTCCCAAAACTCCTGGGGCAGTACAATCCAAGGTTTATGCATCATTCCCCACAAAGTGGCCAGTTTTCTCAAGGAGGAGAACAATACTCCCAGGAATGTGTCAAATCTGTTTTTATTTGTTACAAAATATCCCCCAATGTGCCCACTGTTGTAGCTCTCATCATTCTTCCTAAAATATGAAAAACACTGACCAGTAAAACATTGCTGATTAACAAAGTTTCCTGCATGAAGTTTCACTTTTAGGTTTGAACAATTCTCACTAATTTTTTTTTCCAAATGCATTAGGAAACAACTATTTTCTATGTACCAAGTTCAGCTCAAAGCATTTTATGTATATTGACTCATTTTGCCTCACAATTACCCTACAAATTTTGTACAATTATTATATCCATTTTATATCAAGAGAAATCCTTGCCACTGAATGATCAACTAATTTACTCAAAGACACATGGGTTGAAAGAATCAGGGATGTACAAAAAATGATTAAATTGATAGCTGAGGGGAAAGGGTCATGGGTAAATTTGTACATATTTAAAATTAGGCATAGAAAATTGATGAATGAACTTTAATAGTAAAAGAATAATAGAGATATAATAGTCTATCTTTTAAATTTTTCTTTTATTTTCAAAAGAAATGGTAGAAATGAGCAAAGACATTGAGCTAGGCCTGTAAATTTACAATCAGGAGACCATGAGCAGAAGGCCCTGCCCTAACAGAAGGTCAAGGATATAAAGAGGGAGAGTGACAGACACTTTCTTTTTGTCTCTGGAGGAGATTGTGAATTTGTGATGGCCAGTTTATATCTTTATATCATATTTGGATGAAAATAGTAAGGTCCAGAGGAAGAAAGGAGAATGAGAAAGAGTCAAAATAGGAAAGTTTAAATAAAGAAGGCACAGGGAAGAAGTATTTGATCCATTAAAGTATACAACTCTCTGTTCTGGGGCTTTATTTCCTCTTTTGGAGCCCCAAAATAACCATTAGAAGAAGGTAGAATTAGTCTTCCGGGTGGTAAAAGATATGTGGTCATCACCCCAAAGCCAGGCTGATGGCCAGCTAACAGACATGAGAAGGAAATTAAAGACAATTGAGCCTGGATCATCCAGTCGTCAGAGCACCTGCCAGAAAACTGTAAACCAACCATAAGTCCAGCTTATCAGTGCAGCCCACCCATATTAACAGACTGCACAGCTAACCAAAAGACTCAACAACTTAAAGTTTATGCTATTGGTTTTTGGGTATGGTATATTACCTGGCAATAGCTAACAGATAAATTGTCTTCTTTTAAGTTGCTATCCATTCTTACACCACAATCTTCTCTGCCTGCTCGGAATTATTTTTCTTTCTGTCACTTAAAAAAGGCAAGTAAATATATTACATTTTACATGCACAAGTGTTTTCTCCTCAACTACAATGACAAGAAGGATTTTTGCAATTGACAGAATAACTGCTCAATAAAAATTTCTTGAGTGAATGAATGGCACGGATTCAATGATCTTAAAATGCTTCTCATTACTAGCAGTAATGAGCGGTTATCTGTGTCAGAGTGTTTGGTGTATTTTCCTCAGGAATGATGAGATATTTGGTGAAACTAAATTTCAAAAATAATGCTAGAATGTCTGGAGTATTTCCACTTTTACACAAGATTAATGTGGTAATAAAAGCTATCCAAAGTGTTCAGGATACAGCATAATTAAGAAACATGAATTCCTTCAATGCCCAGAGGATTAGAGAGACAGTGGACAATTGATGAAAACCTTCCAAAGGAAAATTGTCACATATTTCTAGAGTGATAAAGCTAAAAAATTGAAGAGTTGCCTTTGCTTCCTTTTTTTCTTTAAAGATTTATTTTTGGGGCCGGCTCAATAGCCCAGTGGATAGGGCACCAGCATACCACATGGGAGGCCCCGGGTTCGATTCCCGGGGACCTCTCCTAGTGGGCAGACCGCCTTGAGAATGGCAAGCTGCCATGGGTGGGCCCGAGCCGCCATGGGCAGGGCAAAAA
>PVKH010002585.1:11335-26915 GCA_004027955.1 Chaetophractus vellerosus
GACCACTCTCCGCGCATCGCCGCAGCGGGGAGTAAGGGGAGATATGTAATAAAATAAATAAAATCTTTAAAAAAAAAAAAGATTTATTTTTTATTTCTGCTTTTTGTCTCCCCCCTCCCCCCCGCTGTGGTGACGCACTGAGTCAGCTTCACCGGTGAGCGGTGGCCTTGCCCACTCACGGGTGGCTTGCCCTGCTTGCAGGCGGCTCTGCCCTGCCCATAAGCGGCTCCACAGGTGGCTCTGCTCTGCCCGTGGTGGCTTTGCCCTGCCCGTGGTGGCTTTTGCCCTGCCCATGGTGGCTTTTGCCCTGCCCACAGTGGCTTTGCCCCACCCATGGTGGCTCTGCCTCACCCATGGCAGCTTTTTGCCTTCTCAAGTGGTCCGCCCACCTGGAGAGGCCCCGGGGACCAAACCCAGGGCCTCCCATGTGGTAAACCAGCGCCCTATCCACTGGGCTATACAGCCGGCCCAAGAGTTGCCTTTGAAAGAATAAGAATGGCTGAAAGAGATGGAGAAAAGAAAAAGGGCTTTACAAAAGGAGGCCAACTTTCAGTTATTCTGTGAATATTTGAATAGAGACTGTTCTAGTTTGCCAGGCTATTGAAATGGGTCAGCTTTCACAATAGGTATTTATTAACTTATAAGCTTACAATTTTGAGGCTGAGAAACATGTCTAAATCAAGGCATCATCAGGCAATGTTTTCTTCCCAAAGACCAGCTGCCAGCAATCCTGGACTTCTCTGCCAATGGCAAGGCACATGGCAGCATCTGCTTGTCATTTCCTTCTCTTCCAGGTTTCATTGCTTACAGGTTCTTGCTGTTGTGGCTTTCTCTTTCTTTTTCTAAATTTCATTCACTTATAAAAGACTCAGTAACAGGATTGAGACCCACAGTGGGCCAGGTATTAACTGAAGTAACCTACTCAAAGGGTTCCATCTACAATAGCTTATACCCACAGAGTGGGTTAACTTTGCTGAGGTCCATACTGCTTCAAACCATCAAATTTACATATATTACTTTTTGCATTATTTTCATTTCTACACAAATGTAACATGTAATATTTGGCAATGTTGTAAAAGTAAACTTGTACATGTGTCATTTCAAACAAATGGGAATATGATGCAGTGGACATAGATACAATAACGATAGAGAAAACATTAAATTTTTGGTGAGATTTATGGTTCAACCATGTTATAAGTGAACTATAGAAGAGGGTGACAATCACAGGAATATGAAGCTCACTGGAAAAGTTTTATATCCAAATTAAGATCAACATATTCCATTGAATAGGCATCATCCCTTATAACATAAGCATTCTTAATGAGTATGTACATTACAGGCATTTGTAATTATTATTTGATGGTATTAACACATGAAAACAATTATCTAAAGAATAAAAAGGAGGTAGAGTAGCAGATCAAATCACCATCTGTGACACTGAAAGAGAAGCATGGTTGGAAATAGGGTGTATGGAAGAAAAGAGTAAGGGTAAAAGATGAAACTCTGTGGGGAATGTTTTGAATATGAAGGATCAAGGATTTAATCTTGGGAAGTTCTAGAGTTGGAGAATGTTGATTGAAATAATAAGGGAAAAAACGATGTTAAATTTGTCAGCATTAAGGAGGTACACTGAAGAAAGAATCAATCTGAAGGGCGTAAAGCTTACAGGACCCTTACCAAGACGGTAAGAGAGAGAAATTCATTAGCCCATTGATTTGATCTACCCATGCAATACATGGAGGTTTCTATGGTACAATCCCCTAGAAGATGGAGGAAGCAGAGTTCAGGTCTGTGTGAGGAGGAAGCAGCTAGTGCTGCAGGACTCAAAGCCCAGGGGAGGAGGTTTGTGTTCGAGGCTGAAGCACTGTGAGTGGAGAGCTGTTATGTTGCTGACAATAATAATATGCCACATCTTCAGCTTGGAATCTGCTGATGGTGAGAGTGAAATATGTTCCAGAGCCACTGCCACTAAATAGATCAGGGATCCCAGATTCCTAGTTGGATGTACCACAGATGAGCAGTTTAGGAGCCTGTCCTGGTTTCTTTTGATACCAGTTTAAGTAGCTACTAACACTCTGGCTGGACTTGCACTTGAGCATGACGGTCTCTCCTGAAGATGCAACTGCAGAACCTGGAGACTGGGTAATCACGATGTCCCCACTAGCACCTGTAGTCAGAAAAGAACATAGATCATACATTGAATCACAAATATATAAAATGTATATTTAAATGTATGATTTGTTATTTATCATATGTAATCAGATCTGTTTTAGATGAAATGGTTTATTCACTCTGTATGGTAAAATGATTCTCCAACTTTGTAAAGAAATTACTCTGCTAAACCTCTCACCTGAGACCCAGCGCACCAGGAGGATAAGGAGTTGGGGATGTGACATCATCTTGCTCACCCATCTGGTAAACTCAGGCCCCATCTCCAGGGAAACCGTATTAATAGAGCTCTAGGCAGATAACCAAGTCCCTGAGGAGCCCATGCAAATCATTAGAGAGTATAAAGGAAAACGTTCCTGTATAGTGAGTTGTGAAGACAAATAATGGAAAGAGATAAAAATATCATGACCACAGGAAATGCAACTGTACACCTTCAAAAGGCCCAGAAATCAACTTAAGACTTCAATTTTCAACAAAGTTCAGCAAAATTGAACATTTAAATATTTTTATTACCAATTGTGCTCTTTCAAAACCCTTGCAACCATCTTGAAATCATAAATTAATTTTGTAGAAGATAATGTGTATTTGTAAGTGCATAATTTCAGTACTTTATTGAGTCTTATAAATATGGTGCCAAAACATAGGTGGAGTATATTCATATCATTGGCTAAATGAAGGTGTAATGCACAAATTAGATATCATTCTTGGTCTTTTCTGAATTTTAAATAGATACTAAAGCTCCTCTTGAACATTCCAAAGCCACCTCAGTATATCCAAAAACAGTCCTGTGTTTTGTCCTCAACACAAATACTATCTCCAGAAATGAGTCACCAGATACTTACAAGTCACTCTTAGCATGGCACTTTTTTTTTCTCTGCCAACTTCTCAATTTTATTATTTTTAAAGTTTCTATTGTTCCATTTATTTTTTTGTCAATTTTTTTTCATTTGTATTGAAGTTCTATTAAGGATTTTGCATATTTATGATAAATTGAATCTTTATTATTTTATACTATCCATCATATCTCTGGAATACAGAGGTTTTCTTTGTAACATAATATAGCCACAGGAGTTTTTATATGCTTATATTTACAAAATACATATTTATTCTTCCTTGTACTTTTCTCCTATCTCTGAGGAATATAATATAATTGTTACTTTTTAGTTGACTCAATAAGTCTGCCTTTTAATTAGAGTGATTAGTCCATTTGCATTTTTTTTCTTTCTTTTTTCTTTTTTTATTTATTTTTTATAAATCTCTATATATTTTTAGGATACATTGATTACACAAATGTTACACAGAGATTCCAGGAGTATCCATATGCCACCCCCCCACCCCTCCCACCACCCCCCACATACACATCCCTTAGAGTGGCATAACGCCTGTGAGAGATATACACATTTTGGGGCTTTGCCATCAAGCATAGATCACAGTTCAGGCTGTAGATGACCCACTCTCCCATACAGTTCCAAATGATACATGATGATACAAAATGGCCTACATCCTCCATTGCAGCATCACCCACGACACTTCCCAGGTCCCCAACAATCCCCGCATTACAATTGCTCTCCCTCACCCTGCTCCCAAAGTGTACAGTGACCCTAGCTCCACATAATTTTGCAATTTTTTCCATTGTGTATATCACAAGTCTATAGCAGGACACCAACAAGTCAATTCTAGTCCATAGTTCTTCCCCCAATCCCAAGGAGTCTGGGATGGTGATGTCCCCTCCACCACCAAGTGAGAGGGGGCTTATGTACCACAGATATGATGGAAGGGATTATACTGCCTGCAGCTGCAGGCTCTCTCTATTCCCCTGCATAGCCGTCGTCTGTCATCAACTCCCAACTAGGTGTCCTGGTTGAGTCCATTGAGTTGTAGTGTAGGAGTTGCAGGTCCACAGAGTTTCTGGACCCAGTTTGCACATGGTCAGCCTGTAGTCTCCAGTCTATGGAAGTACACCTAAAACTCTGGCATCAAATATAGGTTTGAATAGAATAGACATTTGGACCATGTGCAGTGAAGACATATTTCGGTCAGACTCTGTCACTCTCAGGAGTAAGAATTCCAAATTCGGGCCCACTAGTAAGGCACCAAACTCTGGGATTATCTGTCCTGGTATAGGACCTGGATATCTACAAAGCCCTCTGGAGGTCCTCTGTTTGGGGTGATATCCATATTGGAAGTCTAGGAGGTCCTACGGGGATTTGCATAAGTGTTACCTCTGGGTTGCCCTCTGACTCATTTTGAAGTCTCTTAGCCCTATGAACTCATTTGTCTTTACCATTTCCCCCTTTTATTTGAAGTCTTTTCCTAGTTGTACTGCCCATTGGCATTTGTTAGTAATCCCTCATTGCCAAGGAGGCTCATCCCTGGGAGTCATGTCCCACACTGGGAGCGAGGTAATGTATTCATATTCTGAGTTTAGCTTAGAGAGAGGCCACATTTGAGCAACAAGGAGGTTCTCCAGAGGCAACTCTTAGGCACCCCTTAACACTAGGCTATTTCAATTTCAATAGCAATGACTCATAAGGCTAGTCATCAATAACAGGTGCCCATCAATGAATCATCCTCCTTTGCCAGACACTGCCCTTGTACTCAGGGTGTTGTTGCTACTCATCTGGAAAATACGACAGAGATCTCCAGCATGGGAGTCCAGTGTTCTCCCATTTAGTGATTAATACTTCACCCCATGACCATGTCCCATGAGCCTTTGAACAATTATGTATGACTTTTATGTATGTTCAAGTGGACTTCCTCCCATGCACACCCAACCTTAACACCCCCCCCAATGCTCATCTCCCATCCACATTGTAACCCTTCTGTGATCCATAACCTCTTCACATGTGAAGCCATCACAGTAGCCAATTGTAATGAATAGGAAAATGAAATAATAATGGTATTTACATGTAAGAGTTAAAATATAGGTGAACTTGATATTACAAAATAATTTTAGAAAATTAAAAATTTAAATAAAAATATAGAAAAAGGAAAACAAGATTTTATTACATGATTGGATTATTCAAAAACTGTAGAAAAAATAATAAAAATAAAAAATATAATGATATATATATGTATAAGGTTTTTTTCCTTCAAATTGTGCCTTGTTGGTGCAATATCTGATGTCCAGTCTATTTCATGACACCTTCCTTTTATCACTGTCAAGCAGCCATCCTTTTATCATTTAATTTTCAAAGAAGCTTTGGGTCACAGCAGAGCCACAGACAAAATACAGGACATTCTTATATACTCAACCCCCTCCTCCTTTCCTCCCCGTACCAAAATTGTTTTGTATGTGGATGGCAGCCCCAACATAACTGACAAACAGATAGTGAAACATAATTCCTCAACATTGTCATTGGTCCACATCGAGGTCCACATTTTAGGTTGTCCCCACCACCCCTGGGCCCACAACACCCCCCACTCAACTCCCCAGATGACAGGATTCACCAATTCACGACATAGAGTGTCCTGGCTCACCAATTTTTCCCCCACTGTGAACCATCCCTAATAACATCATTTAAATGCAAGAGTCAAAACATAGGAGAACTTAAAGAATAAAAAACAGTTAGAAAAAAAAATTTTTAATTAAAAATAAGAGAAATAAAATTTAAAAAAATAAAAATAAAAATAAATTTTAAAAAAAAATAGAAAAACGAAAACTAGACATTGCCAGTGGACAGGACTCTTCAAACTATGTGAAAAGAAAAAAGAAAAAAAAATAAGAACTACATGTATACAAAAATTTTTGGCTGATTTTGCCTTGTCGGTGCTATATCTGGTGTCCAGTCTGTTTTGTGGCATCTTTCTCTTCTCACTCTCAAGCATCCCACCTTTTTACACTTAATTTTCAAAGAAATTGTAGGTCACAGCCGAGTCACACACAGACTACCAGACAATCTCATGTATTCAACCTCCTCCTCCAATTCCCTCCTTACCAAAACCTTTTTGTATGTGGATGACAGCTCCAACATAACTGACAAACAGATAGTGAAATGTGGTTCCCCAACATTGTCATTGGTTCACATCAAGGTCCACATTTTAGTTCATGTACTTTTATAAATTTTGATGACTTTCACCTTGTCCCATGTCCACCACTTCAAGGCAATGGAAAACACTTCCATGGGCCACCAAGCCCCTTGTTCAATCTACCCCATCCCTAAGACCACCACTTTCTAAAATCACTAATGAAGTGATTTGCAGACCTGAAGTGTAACACCTCCACCTAGTGGTCTTAGCTAAAATGGCTTCAGCTCACAAAGTCTACCCCAAATCAATGATATTTATAGAATTAGGCAAAAAATATCACTAACACTTCTAGGCATAGGACATTAAATTATTAAAATGTAAAATAGATCCCCTGACTTCCTAAAGGATTAATTTTCCTGGGAAGGTACACAATAAATAAATAACATTTCTGTAGCTACTACTGTCCGACTCTTCTGAGATTTTCTCCCCTGTAGCAATGTTGTTACTCAGGAAAGGTAGGGCAATGTGAACCTAGGTCCATTTCATTGTCAACCTTCTGCATGAACAGTCATAAGAAAAGAGAAAAATTAGAACATAAAAATTTTTATGGATAACAAAATACTCCTCTCTCATGAGTTTAACTTTTCCTGCAAAGATTTTTTCCTAATGCTCCCAAGAAGTTCCCCTTTTTGTGGCATGTCCTAAGGCAAGTATTGTTCCAATTCTAATTAATAATAAGTTCATTTTTCTGTGATTTGTTTCCTTAAGACCCCATTACCTTAGGAGAGGGTCCCCTCACCAGGCATTCAGGAATGATGCTGCACAGACCCACATCATCAGGGAAGGCATTCCTTCTCATCAACAATCCACCCTGTTTTTGGTCCACCACGTATTTGCATTTACAAGATGCTAATACTTTCATCAGGTTTGCCCTCTAGCCCCCCTAAGTTTTATCTTCTGCTCTTCCATGAAGTTAATTTAATATTCATACATAAATTTACTTATTTAGCTTCAACCCCTACATAATTAATAGGTTTCCTTCTTCAAAACAATATTTTCTCCTTCCCATGTCTACACACATTCAAAATTTTAAAATAGTCATGGATGGCATGATGATAAAACATGAAGTGTCATGCAGGGTAACTGGCCTAGAAGGGTCCATGTAAAATGCAGGAAAAAGAAATGTCCTTTTTAGTAGGGGACATTTGGCTTCATGCATGAATAAAGGAGGGGGCTGGCATTCCAAGGTCAGGGAAGAGCACTTGAGAAAATGAACAGGACTTGGGAAAAGATGGTCCTGGATGTTTAAGAAAGACTAACAAAACAGTGTGTGAAAGCAGATGGGACTAATCTGAGGGGAGCATTAATTGGATGCAAGTTTGCAGTTTAGATGCAGTGCTGTGAGAATCCATGGAACAAGAGTTAGAATTAATTTTTGTTTTTACAAGATACTCTCTAGGTCATTTTACATGTGATACCACTCTGAGGATGCAGAAAGTGTGAAAGTCATTTCATTTCAGTGCCAGTTGGGAAACTAGCTTTTTTATCCTTACCTTCTCTGAAATGATATAATAATTTTAAAAAGAAACAATTCAACCTCTGAAAGTTTACACAAGGTCACATAATCAACTAAGATCATTTCATTATCCCAGATAATCTGCATATCAGAAACAGGTGGATACTGGTTGAAAGTATGAATCTTGAGCTACACCTAGACAAACCATTCAGAATTCTGAGAATTGGTATTTAGGAGTCTCTAAAGTCACCAGAATTAAAGCTGGCCTTCATAAGTCAGTGAGAAGTCATTCAGAAACTAATGTTACAACACACAAGTTGTTCCAATGACATCAAGCACAATAAAATGTTTTTAGCATGGTTCCATGAAGATTAATTGAGATATATAGAGCATAACAAGATAATCATTATAATGATACTAATATTAAAGCAATGACAACTTGAAAAAATGACTATGTGAATAGGAAATTAAAGATCTTTGCCTGAGTCCAACTCTGTCACACTGGGGACCAGTGTGGTTTCCCTACACATGGGTCGTCTGCCCCATCTCAGAATCCTCAGGATTGGGGAATGAATGATTGGTTAGAATAGACTTACTGGTATTCTAGTATACACATATTGTGATTCTAGCAATGGAAGAACATTTATCATTGATGTGGAGGCAGTGGCCACTGGATCTTCTGAGGGGAAGGAGAAGGAAAAACAATTGTAATATGGGTGCATTTTGGGGGCTTGGGAATTGGCCTGAATGACATTGCAATAACAGATACAGGCCATTATATATCTTACCATAACCTACCCAATTGCAAACTTTAATATATGCTTCATGGCAATGCTCCAAAATGTGTTCATCATTTTAACAAATGTACCACATTAATGAAGGATATTGTTAATATGGGAAAGTATGGGAGGGGTAGGGAGCAGGACATGTGAGAATCCCCTATATTTTTTATGTAACATGTATGCAGCGTAAGTATCTTTTTAAACAAATTAAAAAGTATATTTTAAAAAGATCTATGTCTGACTTTATTGTGATTTTGGTGAAAAAGAAAGATGGTGCAGAGCATTCCAAAGAAGAGCTGGCCAAAAAAAAAAAAAAAATTAGGTCAGAAACTATAGGATTCTGAGGTTGGAGGATATATTTTTATTAATATGAAGACTCAGTACATAATAGACTGAGAAGAAATTGTAACCTGTGGAGCCTGAAAATGAAGGCAGTGCCCAAATGTGGTCTAGGTGCCAGACACTGCTCAAAGCATTTTACATGTACAGACTCATTGAGCCTCACAAAAATCCCACAAAACCTACAATTATTATATCCTTGTACCACAGATTAGTAAAGTAACTTAACTTCCTAGGGCTAGGAAATGTCAGAACCGTAAAAAATAAAATTCATATTTTAGGAATCCAGGACATGGAGAAATCTGTACATGTTTGTAGATAGTTATGTTTACAGAATTAAAGAATGGTATTTAAAAGGGCTAGGAAAGAGAGAGATGAGTTTCAGCTTTTTGTATTACTTTCCTTTGATTTCTGAAGAAAAGGTAGTACTGAACAAAGAAACTGAGGTAGGACTGCAATGAAATTAGCATCATAAGGCATTAATCAGAAAGGCCTGGCAGGAAAGAAGGTCCAGTAGAGAGGGAGAGAGGTAATGAGGGGACAATATTGGGTCAATGTTTTTAAACATGAATCGGTCAGAAATATATCTTGGAAAGCACCCAGTTGTGGAGGAACATAGTAGGGACCATGAAAGGAAAGGAAACTAAGGATTTAAAATAAGAAAGTTTAATATCAACAACAAAGGAAAGTGGTAGTTGTCCATTAGTGTGTAAATCTTACTGGGTTTTATAAGCCAGTGGGTGCAGCTGAGACTTTGCTTTGTTCCATCTTGTGTACCTCTCTGTACAGATCATACCGACAATGTCCTTGTTTTGTTAATCAACACTGTAGGGACATTATTCTATGCATATTTCATGGTTATATTTTAGAATAAATTTAAATATATATATAATTTCTATACATATAATTTAACAGTTTTATTGATACTTATGAAAAAAGTATATCCACAAAGTACCTGCCACTATATCTGACAGAGTATTTGGTGAATTAATATTGCATGAAGTATTGAAATAGAAAGAAAATGAATAAAGAAAAGCATTAACTCTATCAATCTTCATGTTACTAAATGGAAGGAAAATATACTGTAGCAATTTACAGCTCCAGTTCAGATTTCCTTTCTGAATTTTAAGCTCTTAATTTCTTTCCAGGATATTTCAATGACACTTCAAACTCAATTTTTAATGACCCTGCAGTCTCTGAAAACTAACTCACGATCTTTTCACCTCCACATAAACCAAACCTGCCCAACTCCTGCCTAGGGAACAGGCCACCACACTTTCAGGTGGGTAAACCAGAAGTTTTGTGGTCTCCCTTGAGACTATGTTTACCTCCAACATTATTACCAGTTGTTTTGGTCAGCCACAGGGGTGCCCTTTGAAATATACCAAAGATTGGTCGGTCTTTATAAAGGGTATTTATTTGGGGTAGAAGCTTACAGTTACCAGGCCACAAAGCATAAAGTTCTTCCCATACCAAAGTCCATGTGTTGGAGTAAGATGGCTGCCGATGTCTCCAGGGTTCAGGCTTCCGGGTTCCTCTGTTCCCGGGGCTGCGTTTCTCTCTGGGCTTAGCTTCTGTTTCCTTCACGAGTTCAGCTGTAGACCATGAGGCTTTCTATGCTTTGCATCTCTCCACAAGGCCAGCTGTAGACTATCGGGCGAACGGCTCACTCCAACATCAGAACTGCTTCTCAAATCTCCTTCTCCAAATCTCTTCTCTCAATCTGTTTTTCTCAATCTGCTCTTGTCTAGCCTTTTATACTTGAGACCATGCCCACCGAAGGGTGGGGCTCAACGTCTCACTGAAGTGGCAGTTAACGCCCTACTCATAACTTAATCATGCCCAGATGAACAGATTAGTTTACAAGAATAATCCAATCTGTATTTTTGGAATTCATGATTAAATAAAACTCTGAAACAATTACACCAGTCCATTGTGAAATCCTACCCATTTTACAACTGACATTTTACCAAATCCATGCACTGCTTTCCATCTCCATTTCAATGTCCTTAGACTAGGCCACCAGCATCTCTTGTGAGTTTCCCAAATAATTCCCTAGCTGGTCTTCTTACACCTGTCCTTCGTTCTCTATATAGTGTTCACTGTTGGAACTGGAGTAAACTTTCAAATGAAAAATATGTTCATGTTATCTTCCTACTTCAAAATCTTCCAAATGTTACAATTCTTTACATTTTGGATAGCATAAACAGAAAAGACAATTACAGCTCTCTCCTTTCTGATCTCCTAAATCAAATTTTACATTTTTGGCATTCTTTAATCATGGCTGTAAACCTTAGCACTTACACTCATGAGAGCAAAGCCCACATCATATGTTGTTAACCATCATAGTTATACCCCAAGTACACAGAATAGTAACCGACCTGTAGTAGATTGCAGCTAGTATTTTAAAATAAACTTATGATGGAAAAGATAAATAAGAGCATCAATTCTATTGAGTTTATTTACAAATAAAACATAATTTTAAGCAATATACTAATGAGTTATTTTGGAGATCTTTTACAACTCCATAAGTTATTCTGAATTTCAGTAAAAGTGAAAAGAGGTTATTATAACCTTACATATTCTGGGGAGATAACATTTTATAAAAAATAATTCTGTCATATTTTTCTGTGCAGACAACAGAAATCAACTGTGTCTAAAGTAGTAAAAGAAATTACCAAATGAATTAAAGTTGCTTACAGATTTCATCATAAATTGAGGAACATTGAAACTGTAGTGGGAGCCCACCAACCCTGTGCTCTAAGAATTTCACCTCCATTTTTCCTCGGACTTTGCAGGAACATCCCACAGCCAAACTGTGAAGCAGCCCTGCTGATCTGCGTCTCAGAAAAGGAGCCTTTAGCCTGGTTTTGGGACTAGAGCTATTTCAGATAAATGAGATGCTGCAAAATCCTCAGAATTCTGTTCAACTGTGTTTTTATGACAGATTATTTACAAACTTGGAGATTTCTTACTAGGTGATCCTTCTATTCAAGGAGAGGCAAGATATTAAATGGGATATGACACAAATGCTACAAGCAAGGCAAGTCTCTACAACTATCACAGTTAGGGACTGTATTATGCATGATTTTTTCTGTCTGAGTTCCACAGCATCACTGGTTCAGTGCCTTGTCATTTTTTCATGACATTAAGACATCTATTTAATCATACCTTCTCAGTGTATCTTTCCATGGCCATAAATGTACATGATTTTTATTCCACCCATTTCCATGCTTTGATCATGTGCCTTTGCAGCTTCTCCTGAAAAAAGATACAGTCCATTTGCCTTCCTCTTGAATGGGAGCTGGTCCTGTGAACTCCATTGATCACTACAATGCAGCCAAAGGACATTGCTCTAATTCTAGGTATTCAAGGAACAAAGAAAATCTGCAATGTGATGTCACTATCTCACAACTTCAGGGTACTGATCCATTGTGTTTTGGATTATAGAAGATTTGCAGATTTGAAGATGGTATTTTTCCTCCAAAGTGATCCTCATACTCTGATATGAAATACACTATATTAAAATGGGACATGAAATAAAGCTGCAAGCAACTGTAAAGGGAAATACAGATAAAAAGGGGAAAAAATGAAATTTTCCTCATTCAAGAAGGTAAGTAGAATTTTCCCTTCCTTCCTTTACTTTGATCTCTTATGTAAAAAAAATTCTTATTTTACATTATTTCACTGTCTTTTTCTGAGGTAGATAAATTTTTGAAAAAGCTAAATAGGACTCCTGCCAGCTTTGCAACCCAGGAATGTGTTGTTTAAGCAGGTAGGAACCATCTCTTGGAAACTGAAATATCAGGACAACATTGTTTTACTCTCCCATTTTCTACCCTATCCTAAATGGACACCTGGGTCCAAATTGCCACCTAACTCCTGTCTTAAAGATATGAGAATATTATGTATCCTTTGGATAATGGCTATTAACTAAGAGAGAAGCTCACCCCCTTTACCAGGTAAGTACTGGATGCACTATGTGTTATAAATGATGCTGTCAAGACCTATTACTGGAGGTCCAATTATCATTTATCATGAGAATATGTCTGTGATGGTTTGTGTCTACCTGCCTATATAAAAAGTTGACATTTTGGTCTTTCTTTGCAAACCCTTTAGGGGATTGTCTGTTAGTGCATTACATTTGGTTTTAATTCAATTATCAAGCTGTTTGCTTTCTCTTTTATCTTGAGTATAAGTATCAAGGATTGGCAGGAGACTTACTGTTCTAGTCAGAGTTCTCTCAGGAAACAGAATCAACATGAGATATCTGTTAAAAATATAAGATTTTATAAGAGTCTCTCACGTGACCGTGGGGATGCACAAGTCCAGGTTCCACCCGCAGGCTGCAAGCCAGGGGTTCTGATGAAAGACTGATGAAGGGTCCTTGAAGAGTTCCTGGGAGAAGTTTGCTGTCAAACGATGAGCTGGGAAATTCTCTCTGAATGTTGAAATCAGTTCCCTTTTATGGCAGTCAACTGAATGGATAAAAATATCATCCATTCTTGATCCAATCTCACTGATTGATGCAGATGTAATCAGCCATCCATGCAGTAAACTCAATTAGCCCAGTGCTTGCTGGATCTAATAGCTGGGCACAATTACCTGGCTGAGTTGACACATTAGCCTAACCATCACACTTACTTTGAATAATATTTCCTTAACAACTCAGATGACTAGGATGGAAAGAGTCTTAAAAAATCTCTGAATTGAACAGATCATCTAGAGGACTTGTGCCCACATATCAGTCATGTAAGAAACCCTGGATTGTAAAGTCACCTTCTAAATCTTCATTCTTGTGGAATACTAGGCAGAGGAAAGACAGTATTGAAAAAACATGGGTAATTTGGGCTCAAATTCCTGTCAGGAATAACATTGTTTGGAAAATAAGGAAAGCCAGAAAGTTTTTGGCAGGTCTTTCTTTTAAAGGAGTATTACATCTCCCTGTCATAATTGGAATGTGTTTATGAGAATACAGTCTTAATGTTCCTAAGGATGATCTTTTGATGTGGATAAATTAACATATTTGCTGAGATTCTTAGAACTCAACTCAAGGAAATAAATTAAGGAATTTTTAGAATGTATATTATTTTAAAGAAAGGAGAGAATCATTTCAAAAGCAAGGAGGAAAGTTTGAGAATTTGAAAGAGGATTATGAAAATTAAAGACACTTTTCTTCAAGGTACCCTCATTCTTTCTCTGCTGTCCTCACTTGATAGGACAGGGTGACTCTCTTGCTAGGGCCTAATGTAGCTGGTGACTTAAATTGAAGTCAATGCTCATTTACCATTCTGAAAATCCTAGGATCCTTAAAAGTTTTATACAATCTACTCTGCCTGGAACAAGAAAGGCTGAATGACAGCCCATCTGTTTACAACATGGTTTACTGAATAATTTATTCCTATTGCTCAGACTAGTGATCATAAAAAAGGGTTCCTTTCAAAATATTACTGCATATTGACAATGCACCTGGACATCTAAGAGCTCTGATGGAGTCATGCAATAAGATTAATATGGTTTTTATGTCTGTAACCCAACATCCATTCTGCAGCTCATGGATCAAGGAGTCATTTTGATCTTTGGGTCAAATTTCATTTAGCTGTATCAGTCAAAGATAATGATTACTTGATGGATATTGGCAAAGTAAATTGAAAACCTACAGGAACACAAACACCATTTGAGGAGCCAATAATATGATTCACAATGTCAAATTTAACAGGAGTATAGAAGATGTTTCCAAACTTCATGGATGATTTTAAGAGGAAGTAACTTCAGATGGGGTGGTTATAGAGAGAGAATGAGGACTAGAAGGGGAGTCTGAAATGGGAATGAATTTTTGCAATTTCTTGATAAATATTTAACAGATGAGGAGTTGCTTCTTACAGATAAGCAATTAAATTGTTGTCTTGAAATGGAATCTATACCTGGTGAAGATGTTGAGAATATTGTTGAAATGACAAAAACACAGAATATTATTTAAACTTTCTTGATAAAGCAACAAAAGGTTTTGAGAGTATTGACTCCAGCAGATGTACTACTGTTTTAAATGGCTAGCAAATAGTATTGCATGGTGCATAGAAATCTTTTATGAAAAGAAGAGTTAACCAATGTGGCAAACTTCACTCCCATCTTTTTTGAAGAAATTTACACATTCCCTGCAACCCTCTAAAACCACTGCCCTGATCAGTCATCAACCAACAACATCAAGGCAAGAAGCATCACCAATGTGGAGAACTGGATACTTATGCACTGCTGGTGGGAATGTAGAATAGGGCAGCCATTGTGGAAGACAGTTTAGTGGTTTCCTCAGGAAACTAAGTAAAGAACTGCCAAATGATCTGGCAGTCCAATGAATAGGACTACACCCAAAAGAATTGAAAGCAAGAACTTGAACAGATATATGCACAGCCATGTTCATTGAGACATTATTTACAAATGCCAAAAGTTGGAACAAATCAAGTGTATGAATAGTTAAAAAAAATGTGGTATTTACATATGATGGAATATTACTCAGATGTAAGAGGGGATGACGTATTGACACATGCATCAACATGGATGAATTTTGAAGGCCTTATGTTGAGTAATGTGTCTGTCAAAAAGGGCAAATGTGTTGGGGACCTTGCCACAGTTTCTTGCCTTTCCATGGCCTCCTGCCTCCTTTGTCTGCAGCTGTGCGGCCTTGGTACTGGAACAACAACTATGTAAACACCAAACTATCTCCCCTCCTTTACGACTACCTGATTACAAGGCTAACTCCCTCCCCCATGAACTACCCTTTCCCTGCGACGTACTCCCCTTAGCAACA
>PVKH010002586.1:7960-26905 GCA_004027955.1 Chaetophractus vellerosus
TAACTGCCCTGTAGGACAAGGTGTCTCATGGGGCTCCTTAATCTGCCATCATCTTGCTGGTTGTCCCAAAGATAGAGTTTAAATCTGCCATACCTAGCCCCTCCCTCATGGCTCTTGCAAAGAGGTCCTGGGAGTGGTAAGTCAAAGAGCTTAGCAAAATCTTTTCCCTTTCCCAATTGTTTCTATATCCAGATTTCTATAGGACTTTTCCATCCTGCTTAGCCTAATTTGTGGTCCAGGAATATTCTTTTACATTTTATATATGTTTAATGTTTAACATATTTAATTTTTAACAATTTTAATAGAGCTCTTTTCAGAATTTTCACTTATTAATTTGATATTACCATCCCAATGTATGAAGATATACAGTGAGCAAATAGACAGATATAAGTAAGCTTAATTATAAAATAACATTTAAAAGATCTCTTTGAAGGCTATTTCTAATTATTCTAACTTGCATTGTGCCCATTCAGTTTTGCACAAGAATTTCATTTCTTTTAATTATTGACTCAGAACCAAATTGTTCCCAATGCTTTAAAATACAATTTACAATATTTTCCTTTGCTTCAGAGCTGTGCTTATTTCCCTTTTTGACTTTGACAGACCTTAGATGAGCAATACTAATTCCAGTATATACTCATTGCAGTCACTGAAGTCTCAGGGAAACCTGGTTTTTCTCATGACTTGCTGCTTTTAAGAATATCAACACTTGAGGTGGGAGGACTCCACTACACAGCCCTCAGAGATAAAAGGACTCTAGTGGCCTCTGGACTGGAAGAGTGGACATCCAACCCAAGGGTCAAGAATTCCGCCAGGCAGCAATCTAGCCCACACCTGGAGTCATGAGAAAAAGCAGGATCATTAATGTCAGTGGAAGGACAGGAGACAGTGGTGCCTTAAATTTACCTTCTACTGAGCCATGGGGGGCAGAAGTTGTCATGAAATAACCATAAACAAAGCCAAACCCAGTTTAGAATTATAATCACAATAGCAAGCATACACAAGGGTATGGCTAGACCTGAAGTAAGGATAAACAAAGCTAAATTCAGTTTATAATTACCATTACTATAGTAGGTCTAGGCTAAATTCACTCAGTTTTAGAAATTTCAGATATTATCCTTCTGCTCTTTTATAATATAAAGACATCTATATAATGATCTTAATTCTTACAGTTTCTAGTAATTTTTCACTTTAAAAACAAATTGGGGGGCCGGCTGGATAGCCCAGTGGATAGGGCGCCGGCATACCACATGGGAGGCCCCGGGTTCGGTTTCCGGGGACCTCTCTTAGCGGGCAGACCGCCTTGAGAATGGCAAGCTGCCATGGGCGGGCCAGAGTCGCCATGGGCAGGGCAAAAAGCTGCCACGGACAGGGCAAAAGCCGTCACGGGCAGGGCAGGTCGCCCGCGAATGGAGCACAGCTAGCCACCCGGGAACTGAGAGCCGGCCCGTGAATGGAAGCAGAAGCCGCCCACAAGCGGGGAAAGCCGCGCCTGCGCAGTGACCAGTCTCCGGCGCGTCGCCGCAGCGGGGGGGATGAGAGATATGTAATAAAATAAATAAATCTTTAAAAAAAAAAACAAATTGGGCACTTTTGTTTATTAACTAAAACAATTTTATTAGTAAAAACTTTTGCTAAGTTTTTCTGCTTTTCCAGCAGTTGAACTAATTCAACTTGTGAATTATACATCAAATCCAAATGCAAAATAGTATTGACATTTAAAGACTCATTTTTAGATTACCGTTCATTATCCAATTTGTAACAGGTGAACCACAAACCTGATTTATGAGTTCCTAGGCATGAACACATTGACAAAGTTAAAGCAAGCACAGACTATATAAAAGAAGAGAGAATTTTACACTTACTTAGCTTAGGGAAAGACTTGAAATTAGAATCACGCAGATGCAAAGCTCCCAGTGTCCATCCATGGCAGAAACCTCACGCAGGATCCTCCAGCTTCGTTCCTCCAAGAAAATCCCTGGGCAGCTGCTAAGCATGGAGCTAGGGGGTTGAGAGAAGGCTTGCAAAGCTTTTTCACTGGAAGGATTGGAGTGTTACAAGGGAATAGGCAGGGAGCTAGGAATAGGGGGGAATCTTTTAATCTTAATTGATGACATATGAGGAGGTTCCTTATTCTACAGGGGAGAGGTTTAATGAATGGCCTAGATTGTTATTCCCCATCTACTCCCCTCAATAGTCACAACCCAGGTTAGGAGAGGTCCAGAATGCAGACTAGGACTGAGTAATTGGCTCCCATGTTAATTAAGAAATTAACAATCTTACCTGCCCTGTCAAGGTTCACCTGAGGCCTCCTAGTTGATGGTTCACATGTGGCTTCAGGCCCTTTCCGTCTTTCCCTGGGGCAAGGCCTCAGCAGTCCACATGGTGAATCAGCTTGGGGCCAAATTCCTGCTGATGTGGAGCCTGGATTCAGGTAGCCCTGAGGTGACCAGTGCCTTTAACGGAAGCAATTAAAAGGTGAGCTTGTCCCAGACCTTGCGCCCACCCCTCCTTACCTTCTCCTTCTTGGCAGCCTCATCTCAATTGTTGAAAACTGAGAAGGCTGTTTCTAAAAGGGAGCTAATGGAAGTTTGGGGGCCCAGGAAAAGTTTCTGCACCTTTCTATGGATATCCAATGCAGACTGAAGTTCCTAGGAGAATCTGTCCTTCTCTAGAGAATCTGCCAAGAGGGTATTTTTATTAATAGCCTTTAACAGCTTTCTTTGAAATAAAGCTGGGTTTCTAGGTTCTGCCTCTGAGTAAATTTCCCTGAGCTTATAGCTGACCAGTTTGGTAGTGCATTTCCTCATTCCCTTTAAGGAGACATGATGACATGGTTTCTGGCCCTCAGATCTGTCTGTCCTCTCCTTCTCTCTCCACTTACACAGACTTAACTGGAATTCAGAGTCCCATACAGAGCCCACTCTCAGCCATGCTGTGGCCACATGGTGTGGCAGGAAGAGATTAGCCTTTTTATTTTTGGAGTATTAGCAGACAGATTGTCCCAATTAGAAGCCACCAATTATCCTAGGGAAGGATAAATGTGCTTGTCAGTCTGGGTGTTGTCCCACTGCCCCACTTGTTTGAATGGCTTGCTTGCCAAGCCAGCATCCTGGAGGCCAGGAGCACTGCTCACTGTCCCCGCATTCCAGGGATCAGGAGCCTAATGTTTCTGGATGTCCCCAGAGATATAGAAGTCTTGGGAGACTTCTGGGTCTGGTTCCCTGACCTTAGATCCCAAACCGGCTTTCCTACTAAGAAATGGACTGGCTAGGGACCTTTCTTTTGCCTACTTTGTAGAGGTATTAGGAGATAGCCATGAGAAAACTCATCTCATGGTCACTTCCAAGGGTCCAAGTTCTACAGCTAAATCTGACATTAAAAGTCACGTTGGGTCCAAGTTCCACAGTTAAATCTGACATTAAAAGGCAAGTTAAAAAGCAGAAACTGTTCTGTGGCTTACAGGCGAATGGCCTCAGGGGCCCCAGAGGTAATCTCAGGGCCAGGCCAATAAAACAAATAAGGCACAGACAGCCTTTAATTAAAACTCACCAGTCTCTGGTGGGTTTCAGGGAGTGCCACTTGCCTTTCTGTCTCCTGGCCTGGCTCACCAAATGTTACCAGATAGCTCTGATTTCTGGGCTTCTAGGTTCTTGGCTTTTGTCACAAGAAAGAATTTAAGGACATATCATAGGGCAGGCAAGGGAATAAAGAGTTTATAAAGGAACAAGAAAATAAGAAATGTACATGGCCCATGCCAAGGCATAGACCATGGGCATACTGCAGGATGAGCTGCACTCATGAGACCCCGGGTCAGGACTTTTAAAATTGTTTGCTATTCTGATTGGTTGCACCACCTGTCATTTCTCAGGGGGCCAATGGTGAGGCCTTTGAGGATATCCAGGGCTTTCCCTTGACACTAAACAGGAAGGACTCTTATTCCAAATGAGATTCTATTTCCAAATAAGATTCTAATTCCAGGGTCTCACAGGATCCCTCAGGAGGTTTCTGGGTAGGTTCTCACAGCCTTGTTGTCTGCTGGTCATGTGGTCTGCCCGCCATGTTGTCTGTTGGCCATGTTGTCTGCCAGGACTACTGCTGTGACCCAGGTCTTCCCTTTCCCTATACTAACCTGCCTCACCTTGACTCCTGACACAGATAATCTGAGATAAAAGTATGTTTCTTCAATCTGCTAAATTTGTGGTAACTTGTTACAGAGCAATAAAAAAGTAACATACTAACATAAATTGAGTATTGAAATAAATGCTAAAAGGGGATTTCTTAGGAAGGTTTGGGGTTGGGTTTCAAAAGAAGGCATGGATAAAACTTAGAGGAGGGGATAAGCGATTCTAAGTCAGGAAGATGCCACTTCTTTCTCCCTTTCTACCTCCTATGGACGAAGAATAGATCATAATGACAAAGAACAATGTCCAACAGGAGCCAGCATAAATCAATTAAGTGAGACTGTGAATCATTAACATTAATGGCATTTTTACCATTTTTAAAATATGTGCAATAAAATAGAAAAGCCCTTGGCATTGAGACTGCATTTTTACGTCATAACAATGAAAGGTTCTACTTCTAATACAATGTTATCCATAATAAAAAATACTAATTCAGACTAATACCTGCTACATCATAGGCACTAGTACATTGTAAACAGGAGAACCTCCAGAGGAACTTAACATTGATAATTCATCAGCACCAAGACCAGAAAAGAGCACTTGAAATACTGACTTGTCATTGGGTGTTGCTTGGCTATTCGCAGGTCATTTAGAGCCCTGTAGCATAAGAGTAAATTAGCTTAAGTATAGAAAAACAAATATGTACCAGGCTCTGTGCTTTGTTCTTTAAAAACTCATTCTTTTCTTACAAAACTCTGGGAGAAAATTATTACTAGCTCTATTTTAGAGATATGGAAAAAGTAATCTTCCTCAGGTCATACAACTGCTACATGATAAAAGCAGGATTAAAACCCAGACTTGTTTGATACTTTTTTTAAGCCTCTGCAATCCTGTCTCACATAGGATGGAAGAATGTTATAAATGGTACTCATAAACCATGCTGTGAAAAATATAAAACTCAAGTCAGCTTCTCTTAGGTAAGTGCTTAGTTAAAATTCTTTTCCCAGACCCTTTTCCAAACTTGGAGAAGTCACATTGCATTTCTTTCTGTTATGATTATCACTCAGGTTATGTTGTTGGAGGCTATGTTTGTGAAGACATGATATAGCCACTTTAAGAAATTCCCATTCATCCTCTAAAGAGGGACAAGAAGTAAACATCCAGAGAAGGAACTGGTTCACAGCACTAGAAATCACAGCCCAACACAATCACATCAATTACAGTGCCTATTAACAGTTGCTGTCGTCTCTTTATCTTTTCCTTTAAGCTCTTCCAGAATGCCCAGTCTCTACTCATGGAATTTGGATAAAAAGATCTCAGCATTCTGCATTGAAAGGTTTGCCTTTCAATCTTGGATATTTTTTAAAGGCCATGTTCACACTCTTTAATTCAAACTTCTCCACAGACTTAGTCCATCAATTGTTAAGTCACTTGTTTTGTGGATTTAGACCCTTTCAATTTAGGTAGATTCTTTAGATTGAAGGCATTGTCTGTAGGTAGATGACTTTTACATTTGTACCTTCAGTTCCACTCTATCTCTAAATTCGGTCCTATATGTTGAACAGTTTGCCGGTCATTGTCTCCTAGGTATGCTATTAGTGTCATAATATTACCTATCTAAAACTGAACACTTTCATTTTTCACTAATGTACTTTCTTCCAGATGTCCTTCCTTTGGATTATAATTCAAGCTTGAAACCTCAGAATTTTCACTTCCCTATATCAATCAGTTATCTATAATTTACCATTTATAACTCCCTCATATTCATCTCTTCCTTTTCCAATTTCCACTGTCAGGTTTTTTTGTACAAATCTTTATTAATGGGCCACCTTTAATAGTTCTCAAGTAGTATTCTTACTCCAAGCATTCTTTTATGTATATCATCCTGTATGTCACTGCTAGATTAATTTCCCAAGCAACACTTTGATCATAACATTCTAGGGCTTAAAACTTTTTGCTGGCTTCTTGTTGCCAATGCAAAGCTAGAAAAATTATTTACCATTGACAACCCAGCTCAAAACTATCACCTAGTTTTTTATCACCTTTTCCCTCATATGTTATCTTTCATGCAAATTGAGCTATTCACTATCCCATAAAAGTGCATTTCATATAACACCTTACAGAGTGACTACCTTTATCCAAAAATATCCTGGGGTCTCTCTCTTAGTTGCCTAGAAATGAGCTAACATAGACAGAAGATTTTTCCCCCTTCCAGCATAAAAGGTTATACCAAAACAAACACCAACTTCCCACGGTACTGTCCCCTTCCTTTACCAGCAGGAGGGACTGTGATATTCACAGTTCCCAAAATCTCCAGAGGTTACACAAAGAGTTTTCCCAATACTCAAAAATTGCTTAGATTCTTTGATAACTTCACCCAAAATATTCATACCCCCACCAATAAGACTGTTCTCATATTTACACTAAAAGAAAGTAGAAAAGTAGTGGGACAGCAACCCTCCAATGGAGCACAGTCATGGTGCATCTAGCAGAATCTGACTGAAACAAGAATACCTTTCAATACGATGGCAAGAGATTAGGAGGCCACATGCTTCCCCCCAGGACTTTTGTAAGCTCCTCCAATAACTATTTTTTCAACAAATATATTGTGATGTTGTAAAATTTGTCCTCATCCACCTCTGCACACACTCCTACTTTGCTTTTACAGTGTCCTCAAGCTTGTGCAGGGCTCCTTCTAATACCTTATCAAAGTTCTGCCTTGTCTTACTCCAAGCTCACAAGCTACTTTCTCTATAATGTCTTATTTCCTTGTTCCCCAATCAGAAGCCTCTCCCCCTGAATTCCAATGTATTTATACTTTTCAAAAAGCACTTACTCCATACTGCCTTTTATTATTATGGTGGTAGTATTGTTTCTTATCAGATTCTGACATATTGGGAGGAATTTACTGTCTTTCCTAAATTCATATGTATCACCACATGATCTATTGCAGAAGTTTGAGTACAGTTGATTCTCAATGTTACAAAGGATAACTAAAGAAATAGCAAGAATAATTTCCTTCCTGAAAGAATGAAATTGACTTCTACTAGTCCCAAATGAGTGGATTAGGGGTGGTTATTCCATGAAGAATTGATTTATAATTTCTTATAATCTTAATTACCCCAGATGCTTTGGTTCTGTCTGGGGTGGTCAAAAAGGTAAAACTGTAATTTAATACAAATTCTGTTTTTATGCTCCTGAAAATAAAAGGCCATTTTATCAAAGGCTCAATTAATAATAATATTCTTCCTATTTTTCCTTAACATTTTAGGACACTTAGGATGGAATTTTACAACTCAAAAGCCTAAACATATAAAGAAATATTGACTGAGCTTTAAAAATATAATAAAAGAAATGTTTCCACTTTACTTTCATGATTCTGTTCATTTAAATGGAAACAGGAATGGACTTCCAAAGCCTTTGATTATTTTAATAGAATATGGGGAATTTTCATCCCATTTTGTTCTACAAATGAAAAAATCACCACAAAATTCAAGAGCTGGCCATTTTTGTAGAGAGATGATCATAAAAAGCAGTTTCTTATGATCTTTCAGGAGGAAATGCACTTGAAATACAGTGAGAAAGGCAGTCTTGTGATATTTCTCATTATAAAAGGTCACTGCTCAACTCATTTATCACTATTTTATGGAAGAAACAGAGTGGATTGTTTCTAGTTGGGAACAATGTTGCTGAGAAGAGTTTTAAAAATTACCTGGTGTTAAGAGGGACAGATAAATTACTCAGCGTATTGCAAAGTTTGGAAATACATTGTTAGTGCTAAAAACCAGAAATATTGTAAGATGAGAGAGGAGAAAGAGAAATCTACAGTGAAGGGTAACTTTTCCTCTCTTGTAAATAACTCCTCTTAGCATAAAGAGAATTATTCATGAGTTTAAAAAATAAAAACGGTACCATACTCAAGAATGCATTTAGATTTCAATTCTCCATTAGGAATCACTGTGGAATAATACTTAGTCATAATAGACACTAATATAGCAAAACCATGTATCCATGTGTAGATGCATTTCAACATTTCAGACTAAATAAAAGAGGTTTTATTTACTCTATACATATGATAACATAGCTAATGTTATGAAACGTAATGTTGTGTTATGAAAATCCATTATAAATTGAATCAGTGTATAATACTGTAGCATGCCTGCTATGAGGCAGGTTTACACATTAAATCTCGTTCGTTCCCTTAATCTTCTTAAACCTATGTGGAAAGTACTGATATTCACTCCATTTGACAGACAAGAAAACTGAGGTAGTTCCCATGACTGGTCAATTAATAAGTGATTGAGTTGAAATGCAAACCAAGGCAATGAGTATCATTAAGCCAGGCTCTGTTTTTGTACAATCTCTTTATATAAATAAAGAACAAAAATCACCAGAAAAGCAACTTTGGGCAGAATTTAAATTGGAAAGCTAGAATTCTAAAATAAAAATTGAAAGGAAATCTCATGAGTTCAAAAACAGAATTTGTAACTGTAGGGACTACAAACTCAAATAAATTTAACAACATTCTTAAGAACAAAATATAGAAAATTGTTCTCAATGCTCATGTGCTCCTCAGAGGAAAATACGTTACACAAGCTACTCAGCCTCTCTGTGTGTCAAGAGGTTGCACACATGTGAAAGAAGGAAAATACTGTAATGTTAATCTATCCTAAGTGATTGGCTCTGTAAAAAGAGCTACAACATTCTATAAGCAATTGCAAGATAGGTATTAATAATATTCCAAGAAATATTATATATAATGATAATGAACAGACCCAAAAAATTTCATTTTGCCAAATAAAAAGAAATAATTTCCCATTATTATTGATATCAATTAATTAACTTGACAGGAAAAGAAAGTGAAAAATGTTATCCAGCCAATTATTTCATATTAGTATATAAACAACAATATAGCTGAATAAAATTTTAATGAAAACTGAATTCTACATAAACATTAAAATTAAACAATTATTGTCAATTTTATAAAAATTAGCTTGGTAAAATTATAGTTTTTGTGAAGAGTGAGTTGATCTTTACCAAGACAAGGTTTCTAAATATAAATAAGTTTTTTGGAAGAATACACATTTTCATTAATAAAAGCTGAATTCTGTTATGAAAAGAAAACAGACCTGACAATGTCTACATTGATTGCATGTGGCAAGAGAGGAGCAAATTTAACTTCTGAGTTTTCTAAGGCAAGGCTATTTATGATAGGATTTTTGATAGCCATAATGAACATTCAATCATTACTTTTTCTTCTTCCAGAGCTAGGAAATAAAATGGACAAACCATGAAATAAAATTTATTATTTTATTTTAATATATTTACATTCATATATTCCTACTATTGTTTTAATTTGATATTTCTGCCATACTTTAGATGTATGTCCTATATATTAGTCATTCACATTATCGGGGAATTTGTGTGTTAGAAAAGGGTTTATAGTCATTTCTACAATGTCTTAATTTTCTTAATTATGTAGAAATCTTTTCACTAGCCTATTCTGCTCGGTTTATTTTACTTTATGCTAATTATAATTGCAAATCAGTAAATGAAACATTGTCTGTGAAGTAGAATTTGATAATTTTCCAAGATATTCCCAAACTATTTATATTTTTTCCAAAAGTATACCATCTTAAAGATTCAGCATTCAGTATGGCTCAGTAGCACCTATTAGACCAACAGACCACATAAAATAACTGTTATAATCAAAATATGTATAAAATCAACTATATGGAATTAGAGAATCATTATAAGGAGACAGATTTCTGTAGGGGATTTGATCTTAGAAGAAGGGTATAGCACTGGGTGAATTTTTCATTTTTAAGAATTTTAGCCTGATGGAAGGTCCTGTTAGTACCATGTGGGGCAGCTAAAATTCTGATAGAACTTGAAGAACCAGAGGAGGAAATTTAAGGAGAGAGTCATTGAGCTGGAGCTCCAGTTCTACACATAACCTGCCCAATGTCTGCTCCCTGAATCACACATTTATGAAGGTAGCTCTAAGCCCAGTCAAGGTTCAGAAACAACTGAAATAGAGTGAGCTACCCAATGCAAGAAATAAAGTTTGCAGTTTGAATGTAGACAACTTAAATTCTAGCTAAGAAAAAAAGAAATAGAAAATATATCGATATTCTCAAAGGATTATAACCGATTGCAGGTTCTCTGCAACATGCCATTCACAATATCCAGGACACAATTCAAAGTAGTTTGGCATATTAAGATACACAGAATGTGATCCTTTCTCAAGATAAATACGCCAACCTAAAAATGATCAACAGAAATACTGTGGTTGTTTGAGTCTTTTGTGGACCCCAGAATATTATGTTCTTGAATTGTTCCATTCCTGTGGGTGTGAACTTATTGTGAACTTTTGAATAGATTAGTTAGATACAGTTAAGGGCCATTTGATTAGATTACTCCAGTAAGTTATAGCCCAGTGTGGATCTTAATCTTCTTACTGGAGTTCTTGATAAACTGAAATCTATTGGCAGTGCCACAGAAACAGAGAAAAACTCCTAGAAGCTGAGAGAGGAAGCCACAGAAGGAGCAGCCAGGAGCTAAAGGCAATGGATCCTGGAGAAGAAGACAGAGACCAGCAGGCACCACCATGCACCTGATCACCCACAGCTGCAGCCTGGGGAGAAAGCATCTCCTGGTGATGCCTTGATTTGGATACTTTCATGGCCTCAGAACTATAAATTTATAAGTTAATAAATCCCCACTATAAAAGCCAACCCATTTCTGGTATACTGCCTTCACAGTCATGAGCAAACTAAAACAGAAATCAATCTCAAAAGACCAACCTCAAGAGAATAAGATGTTGGAATTTGAAGACAAGATTTGGAAAGCAGACAAAATAACTATGCCCAATCAGTAAAGTATGCTTGAAATTAATGAACAAATAGGAAATCTCAGTAGAGAAAGTACAAGCTATAAAAATGATCTAATTAGGGATGTAGATGGGGCTCAAGCAGTTGAGTGCCTGCCACCCACATGGGAATTCCTGGGTTCTATTCCTGGTGCCTCCTAAAGAAGACAAACAAACAACAAGCAGACAATGAGAACAAAAACAATGAGCATACAAGGAGCAAAACAATGAGCAAGACAAAAAGCAGAAAACAAGCAAAAACAAACAATCAAGGAGCAAATATGCCTCAAGCAGTTGAGTGCCTGCTTCTCACATGGGAGATCCTGGGTTCAGTTTTCAGTGCCTCCTAAAGAAAATACAAACAGACAACAAAAAGACAAAGATCAAAAAAACCAATAAGCAGACAACGGGTGCAAAACAATGAGCAAACAGAGGAGGGAGACATCTCTGGAGGGAAAAAAATAAAGATTTAGAAAAAAAAACTGAATTTTTAAAAAAATGAACTAATTAGAAGTCTAAAAAAGTCTCTCTATAAAGTCTGACTGAATTTCTGGAAATAAAAAGGCTTAACAACGCAATGGAAATGACAGAAGAAAGAATCAAACACTTTATAGTAGATGATACAAATTATCCAATATGAAACAGTGAGAAAAAATGATAATAAACAGTAACCAGTGCCTAGATCTTAGTTTCTAAATACCATTCTCTAATGAAAAGACTCAGAGATACTTAGAGAAATGTCAGATTCTAGGGCTGTGCCAGAGAAATAATAAAAGATAAGTTTGGAGTATTTTGTAATCTAAAGAGTAAGAACACTAAAAAAATAAAGTTGAAGACATGTCAAAGTGGCACAGGAAACAAATTGACAGTATTCCAAATGGCCAATGCTAGATTGATTTGAGCAACAAAATAAAATAATATAGTATTGGATTACAAACCAAAATATATCTATCTCTATAATGATATAAATAAATGATTAGATAAGTACATAAATGGCAGAGAAAAGATAAATCTTTCTTAGAGAAGAATTCCAAGTAACATGTAGCCACTTTCCCCTCTAGAAGATTAACACTCCCTCCTTTGAGGGCAGACTAGACTTAGTATTTTACTTTCAGTGAACAGAGTATGGAGAATGAAAAATAATACTTTACAATGGAGAAACACGGTAAACACTAACTAATCAATTAATAAAGTTAACCTCACCACTGAATATTATGTAAATATCATGTAACCTTGATATAATATCATGAGAAGGATACTTCAACCCTATACTATTCTCTTCAAAAACTCATAACCCCAGTTTAATCATGAGAAAAGCAACAGACAAACCCAAATTAAAGGGCACTCTATAAAATTGAGGTCCATTCTACAAAAAAGTACTCCTCAATTGCAGAAGATTTAGACAGATATTTCTCCAGAGAGAAAATACAAATGGCGAAAATGCACATGAAAAAAATGTTCCATATCACTAGCTATTAGGGAAATGCAATTCAAAACGACAATAAGATATCACCTTACACTGCATAGAATGGCCATTTTTAAATTAACAGAAAACAGTAAGTGCTGGACAGGATGTGGAGAAGCAGGAACACTCCTTCACAATTGGTGAGATTGTAAAATGGTACAGCCTATTTACAAGACAGTTTGGCTCTTCCTCAGGAAGCTAAATATGATCCAGCCATTCATGTACTAGGAATATATCCAGAAGAACTGAACTGTCACACGAATAGACATCTGGACACCGATGTTCATAGTGGCATTATTCACAATTGCCAAAAGATGGAAATAACCCAAGTGTCTATCAACTTATGAAAGGGTAAACAAAATGTGGTATATACATATGATGGACTACTATGCCACAGTAAGAAGAAATGAAACTGGAACACATGTGATAACATGGATGAAACTTGAAGACATTATGCTAAATGAAGTAAGCCAGATACAAAAGGACAAATATTGCATGGTCTCACTTATATGAACTAAATACGAAGAATAAGCACATGGAGTTAAAACCTAAAGTATAGGATTAGGAGATAAGAGGAGGCCTGTGAAGGAGTACCGATGCGTAACGTATGTAGAAGTTTTAATTAACGTGACTGTAAAAGTGTGGAAATGGATAGAGTAGCAGCTGGTTTATAAATGGGATTGTGGCTGAATAGGTAGTCTAGGGATGTAAATGTCAATTGAAAGAAAGTTAGAGAATAATCTAGGAACTGAATAATATAGTGAACACAGAGTGGATGGGAAATTTTTGTTGATGGTAGATTTGCAAGAATGTCCTGTGAACTAAAATGGATGTACGTCACTATTGTAGGATGGTCAGAATGTGGAGAAGCAGGGAAAAAATAAAATTAATGTAACCTATGGACTATAGTTAACAGCATTACTGTAATATTCTTGCATCAATGCCAAAAATGTACAGTGTTAATAATAAGGGTGTATGGGGAAAAAATATGCCAAATGTATGCTATGGACCATAGTTGGTGGTAATAGTCTGATGATATTATCTCATAATCTGTAACAAATGTTCCACAACGGTGTGGTGTGTTGGTGAAGGGGTGTTGTGTGGGATTTCTACACATGTGCATGATTATTTTGTAAGTTCAAAACTTCTGTAATAAATATACATAAAATTTTAAAAGTACTCCTCAAAATGATCAAAGTTGTGCAAAACTGAGAAACTGTCACAGACCAAAGGAGATGAGAAGGACATGACAACTAAATACAATATACTTCTCTAAATTAGGTCAAATATTAAGATTTTGGCCTAATACCATAGTTAATCCATGGCTGGAAATGCAGATAATTTTACTAAATTAGCCGTCAATAAATATTTTATGAATGAACGCATGAATTATTATTTTTTAAAAATGAAAGATGTAGAAATTTTAGATATGAAACAAAGCAGTGAGGGCTACTTTAAGAAGCAAATGGATCCTTGCAAAGCACAACATTGACAAGACTATTTGAACTACCTGGATACTGAGTTGCCCCAGTATCACGATCAACGCAAAAAAGTACATTTCAGTGATTTTATTCTGGATCAGTTTTGACATGGTGGAAACAAAATAGGTCAAATCAGAGAATCAATGGAGATAAAGTCTATGAAGGTAATTTGAACTTTGCCTAACACTATACAAGTGCCAAGAAGTCTATAACTGAAGTAAAGGAGACATGCCAGGGAAACAAT
This sequence comes from Chaetophractus vellerosus, assembly GCA_004027955.1. Classification (NCBI taxonomy): domain Eukaryota; kingdom Metazoa; phylum Chordata; class Mammalia; order Cingulata; family Chlamyphoridae; genus Chaetophractus; species Chaetophractus vellerosus. The sequence goes on from PVKH010002586.1 coordinate 22,146, forward strand.
TCCCAGTTTCATTTTGTCAATAGCCAATATGATTCAGCCTGGGTAAGATTATGTGGCAAGTCATACCTGCTTTTGGAATCTAGATTTGGCCCAATAATTTGATGAAGTTTTTAACATGTTCTTTGTTGTAAAGCTCTCCCAATTTATTTGTACATTTAAGAAACTCTCCTATAGCAAACACTTTGTTCATTTAAAAATTTCTGATTTGAAAAATCTTGGTTCAAATAGCAAAAGTACCAACACTTTCTCTCTACAAAAATAGTACTGGTACCTGGGGCATTATATGTTATGGAAAGTATTCACTTTAGCAGCCAAAATGAGAATCCCCATTTTAATATAGTTTCCAGAGGCTTAGACCACGGTTAGAACCGTAATCACCTGCAGGGGGAAATTTAAAGATCAAAAATATCTATTTGCTTCCTTAACCCAAATCTGGCATTTTCTCTGCTGGAAACTGACTCTGATTTTGCCCCTGAAAAGTTTCAGTGTACTGCTTAGCAATACCAAGGAAAATATGATATAAATTTTTTAAAAACCATGCAATTTCATCTAAACAGTAGTTTACATATAGGCAGTACATGCAGTTCTTATGAATTAATGAATCATTTGTTATTTCCTAAATGTGTGAAGCTGAATTCTGGGTGTTGTTAGTGTTGGTATACACCAATAACATCCTTCTCTGACTTATTTTAGGTGAACCCAAAATATCTAATGTATAGCTCAATAAATAAAGTTTTCACATCTGAGCATATGATGTTAATGTATATATAATCTAGATGACAATAAGCTATTTGAAAGCAAAGTAACTTCCTTGAAATCTGATTCTTATTCCACCACTGAATAAACTCCATCCCTAACTGAAACTGTGATAGAGGTAATAGGATGATGGAAATGAAATAAATCCATCTTGAAAAACATTACTCTCCTTGATTAAACATGTCTTGCTTCTCCATTTATCTTGGCTCTTTGGCCTTTGCTGGGGTAATCATTTTCTTTTTTGTAAATCCTTCAGTTAACTTTCCAACCCAATATGAAATGTCTAGATATAAGATACTAGGAACAATGTAGCATTAATATTTATATGTTCCATTTACACATTTTTCATGCTAACCTCTTACAAAATCTTTTAATTCTAAAATAATTTTCCACTATTAACAAATGCAATGATTACATTATTAAAGTTTAGCTTTAGATTCCTAAGCCATTTAATAAAAAAATAAACCTTTGGAATATATACCTGATTTACTATGTGGAATGGCAATCAACGATATGAGCTATTACATAGCATAGGTAGTATAGTCAGTAAATTATTAAAAAATGCAAAATAATTATGAATTAAGCTGGTAATAAAATAAGTAATTATGTTCTAGTTGAAATTGTAAGTTAGTAATAAGTAGACAGCAATGTGAGGAAAACAGATTAATACCAAAAAAGAGAATTAAGATTTTCTTACACAAGGGTGTAAGAAAAGAAAATAGAGCTATGTTGATTTTATACCTAATGATGTCCACAAGATATAGTAAAAAACAAAAGATTCTTTGCATAGATATGTAAAATTGTCTGCACACAGTAGGTTATGGTCTGGAATTACTCTGCAGGTGCTAAAGAGGTATTACAAGACACCAAAATATTCATGATATTGTGATAATCAAAGATTTCTAAGTACAGCCTGAAAATAGCCTCAAATAGTTGGCATTATAAGGCCACCTAAAGTGAAGAAACCAGATGCAGCCAAGAAAGAAAGAATCTAGAGTCTTTGAACTTTGTATACATTTGTAAATCCAAGGATTTATGTTTGAGAACATCTGAATGGAGTAGGCCTGTGGATTCCCCTGCTGATTCTGACAGTGTGGTAGTAAATCAAGAAGCTCTAGATCCAAATTAGCGCTCTGGTTTCACTTGCTAGTCTCCATCTCTGCTTGGGGGAAACCATGCATGAGGAGAAGGCTGAGGCGTGGGCCCATACCATCCAGACGGCATTTGGCTTAGGAGGCCATCTCTGTCCATAGTACTGCCCGGAGGGTTGGGCTCACTCCATGGGAGTCATCAGCAGCCCAACATAAATTTCACCTCCTAAAAAAACTAGCAGCTATTTGAAAGGCCTCCTTTTCTGCCAGTTATAACAATACACAGAAAAAAGTTGAAAGTGAACTAATTAGCAAATCATATTAGGAAGTCAGATACTGAAAAACATTTTTTTCCCTAGTAGTGAACATTTTAAAGCCCTAGGCAATTTGGTAATAGTCTGGAAGGAGAGAAGTAGGTAATTTCAAATGTAGTATCCATAACTCGAAACTCACTGTCTTACAGAGAGGAAAGCATGGGGGGAAAAAAGTGTCAAGATATGAAAAGTGACAATATGTTTTGTAAAATAACCACTAGCTAATCATATTTGTGTGTAAGCTTTACTAGCATTAGTAAAGTCTAGCATACTATGAAAAATGATTGGAAGAGAAGAGACTAGAATCAGAAAAACCAATTAGGACCTAGCCCTGACAAATGGTGAGAAAATGTAGAGCAGAACTGTGATGGAGAAGATGGATTCAAGCTGTATTTCACAGGTGAAATGAGAATTGGTAGCCATTTGGATGTCATGAGTAAGCAGCATAGATACAGAAATAAAATTCCAAAAGTTGCTAGCTTGGTGAGCAGGGTCAATAGTGATGCTATTAACTATAGCAGAAAAACATGATAATAGACCAGTTTTAGCTTTGGAAAGAAGATAAGAAATTCTCTTTCAGGCAAATTGATTTAAGATACCTAATTTTCATAAGGAAAAGACATTTTAGGCCTCAATATTAGGATAAAAACAAGAGAGGGACTGAAATCACTAAGTAGAGATTATTTGAAGAAATGAGAGGAAGGAAAGCACCAAGAACAATTAATAGATGCAATGCTAATAGAGAAGAGTTCAGGATAAAAGGATGTTCAACAATATCATATGACACCAAGAAAATACATGAGATGACATCTGAGAGGATGTTATTAGATTTGTCACTTTGGCAGTTATTGGTAACTTTTCAAAAAAATGTGTTCAATTTGTTGTAGGGACTGTCAGATTATTATGGATCAAGAATTGATGAAAAATTGAGACAGATTATATAGACTTTCATCAAGACACAAGAAGGAGAAGGCATGGATAGAAGTGAAGCTTTTAGGGTAGTCAGGATCAAAGAAAGTAGGGTTTGGGTGGTTGTTTTGTTTCCTTTTGCTTTTCTTGTTTAGGACAGGCTTGAGTTTGTTGTAAGCTGATAAGAAACCAGCAAAGCAAAGGGTGACCATAATGGTGGCAGTGTTCAGAAATAGAAGGGGGGAACCTCACAAAGAGCAGCAAAAGAGACAATTTTAGAAAAAGAAAGAATATTCCTTTTTTTTTTTTTCTTTTTTGAAAAGGAAGAGGAAAGCAAAGCCTGGGTAAATATAGCGATACAGAAACACATTTTAGGACGGTGTCATAGGTTAGGTTCCTGCAAAGCAGACGCTGAGGAAGAATTTAGCGGCAGAAAACACAAGTTTTCTTGTGAGAGATGGGGAAGGCAAACTGGGAAAGGGAAAAAGCCTAATAAAACGTGTGTTTATGACCATGTTGCTGCTATGGGCATCCAGGGTTTCACTCCTCTGGGGACACTGAGGAAACAAATGAAAGACCCCTTGGAACAGTTCCAGCACAAGTGGAAGATGGGACACTTAGCTACCAACGCCTGTCTTGTGATCCCCAATCGCCCACCTCACCTGGTACTTCTGTCTGCGTTTGGGTTGAGTAAGCTGCTCTGGCTTTTGAGAAAGCCTTCAGGGAGATGGTGCTTGAAGTGGAAACTGTCAGCGTCTATTAGAATGGTTTTCTGCAGCTGCAGGGGAACGCAGAGCTGGATGGAGAGGGTTTGGGGCAGAACATGAGAGCATCTACTGCAAATGGAAAAGGAGGATGCTGTCCTTATAGGAACTCACTGTGCATTACTATGCATTCCCTAGACATCAGAAGAATGCTTGTATCATTCATAAAATATGCCCTATGTGCTCAAAACCCCTACCTCTGCACATGCCACTGTTTCTGCCAAGAAGCCTTTCCCTTCTGCTCTGCTACAGATCTACTACCACTGTTCATTCATTCATTCAAGTAGATCAGGACAGGTTCCTCCATCCAACCCCCTCACCCCCATCCAAATTCACACTCCCTAATGCCTTTTTTCCTCCCATCTGCGGAGGAGATCTTGGTAACACAAAGTAAAGCTGTAACAGATTTTATTCAGAGTTATGCTTTGGGAGACAGAGTGATAGGCAAGAGAAAGTTTATCTTTCAGGATATTTCATTCTGAAGAATTGGAAAGATTTAAAGTCTCCTTAGGGTGAAGGCTGGGTCTCAAGGATCAGATACCTCTGTCCTGCTCTTGTGCAGGAGAGAACTGGAGGGGGCAAAAAAGCCCAGGGCATCTTAGGGAAGAAGAGAGAGAGATCCTAGGGTATGAAGAGGACTCAGGGATGCTTATCTGAGATGTACCCTGCATGACTTGTGGGGGCTTAAAAAGAGAAGGAAGGGGCCAGCCAAATAGCTCAGTGGATAATGGCACTGGCATACCACATGGGAGGCCCCGGGTTCGGTTCCCGGGGACCTCTCCTAGCGAGCAGACCCCCTTGAGAAGGGCAAGCCGCCATGGGCGGGCCAGAGCCACCGTGGGCAGGGCAAAAAGCTGCCACGGACAGGGCAAAGCCACCATGAGCAGGGCAGGTCGCCCGCGAACAGAGCGCAGCCAGCCACCCGC
>PVKH010002587.1:0-26796 GCA_004027955.1 Chaetophractus vellerosus
ATCTTTCACTTGTGAGGTTAGATCTTTGATTTGAGATTGTTCTTCTTTTTAATGTAAGCATTTAGGGTTGTAATTTCTCTCTTATCCCTCCCTTTGCTTCATCCCATAAGTTTTGGTATTATGTGTTTTTATTTTCATTTACTTCAAGATATTTCCTAATTTTCCTTGTGGTTTCTTCTTTGGCCCATTGGGTGATTAAGAGTTTGTTGTTTAATTTCCACATATTTGTGCATTTTTCATTTCCCTCTCTTATTAATTTCTAGCTTCATTCCATTGTGGAAGGAGAGGTACATTGTATGATTTCAATATTTTTTAATTTATTGAGAGTTGTTTTGTGACCTAACATATGCCCTATCCTGCAGAAGGACCTGTGTAAACTAGAATGTGTATTCTGCTTTGGTTGTATGAAAGTATTCTATATATGTCTGTTAAGTCTAGTTGGATTATATTGTCATTGAAGTCTTATAATTCCTTAATGATCTTCTGTCTAGTAGTTCTATCTATTATTGAAAGTGGTATATTGAGTCTCCTACTTTTAATGTAGATCCTTCTATTTCTTCAGTCAAATCTGTCAATATTTGCTTCACATATGTAGGGGCTTTGCCATTAGGTGCATATATATATATTTATAATGTTATTTATTACTAATATTAATCATAGTATTTATAATTGTTATGTTTTCTTGTTGAATTGTATACAGTGACTTTCTTTGACCCTTGTTTTAGTCAGCCACAGGGGTGCCTTTTGAAATATACCAAAGATGGGTCGGTCTTTATAAAGGGTATTTATTTGGGGTAGACGCTTATAGTTACCAGGCCACAAAGCATAAGTTTCTTCTCATACCAAAGTCCACGTGTTGGAGCAAGACAGCTGCCGACGTCTCCAGGGTTCAGGCTTCTGGGTTCCTCTGTTCCCAGGGCTGCGTTTCTCTCCGGGCTTAACTTCTGTTTCCTCCACAAGTTCAGCTGTAGACCATGAGGCTCTCTACGCTTTGTGTCTCTCCACAAGGCCAGCTGTAGACTATCGGGCGAACGGCTCACTCCAACATCAGAACTGCTTCTCAAATCTGCTTCTCTCATCACTGCTGCCTTTTGTCTAGCCTTTTATACTTGAGACCACGCCCACCGAGGGGTGGGGCTCAATGCCCTAATCAAAACTTAATCATGCCCAGATGAACAGATCAGTTTACAAGCGTAATCCAATTTATATTTTTGGAATTCATAATTAAATAAAACTGTTAAACCATTACAACCCTCATAAGAGTTTCTGACTTAAAGTCTATTTTATCTCATATTAGTATAGCTACTCCAGCTCTTTTTTGATTACTGTTTGCATGGTGTATATTTTTTCTACCATTTCATTTTCAACCAACTTGTGTCTTTAAATTTAAACTGAGACTCTTGAAGTCAGCAGATAGTTCTGTCATGCTTTTTTTATCCATTTGCCAACCTCTGCCACTTGACTAGAGAAATTAATCTATTTACATTCAAAGTAACTACTGATAACATAAGACTTTCTTTTGCAATTTCTCTATTTGGTCTTTGTAAGTCTTATTCATTTTTTTTGTCTTCCCTCAATTCTTATGTTAATGGATATTTGAATATTTATTTGATTTTTTGTAGTGTAACATTTTGATTCCCTTCTCATTTCCTTCTGTATATCTATTTCAGATATTTTCTTTGTTGTTACAATGGGGCTTAAATTTAACATCCTAAATCTATAAAAACTTGATACCAACTTAACTTCAATAGCATACACAGATACTGTTCTTAATCCCCTCCAACCTCCCACCTTTTTGTTATACTTGCTACAAATTATGTCTTTATACATTTTATGTCCCAAATCATAAATTTATCATTACTTTTTAAGTTTTTTAATTAGAAAAGCTGTAAGCTTACAAAACAGTCATGCATAATGTGCTGAATATTCCCATGTATCACCCCTCCACCAATGCTTTGCATTGTTGTGGCATATTTTTTTAAAGATTATAAAAGAGCATCATCAAAATTTTACTACTAAATTATGGTCCATAGCTTACAGTTAGTATATTTTTTCCACACACTCCCTTATTATTAACACCATGTGTTAGTATTATACATTTGTTACAGTTCATTAGAGAACACTCTCATATTTGTACTGTTAACCACAATCTATCATCCACCACATAGTTCAGACCCATGCCTTAAACAATCCATCCAAAGTGTACACTCAGTGTCTCACTTGCATCACAGAGTTGTGCGGTCATTGCCTCAGTAAATTTTAGAACTATTTCTTTAGTCCAAAAGAAAAAATCCCATACCCTCCCCCATTATTGATTATTAGCAATAATATAGTACCTTCTTGGACACTGATGCAAGAATATTAAAATACGGCAGTTAACTGTAGTCTATAGGTTATATTAATTGTATTTTTCCCATTCATCACCATATTTTTAACACCTTGTAACAGTAGCGTACATTTATTCTAGTTCATAGATTATCCACAATCCTCATCCACCACTGGGCTCACTAAATTAATCAGCCCCTAGATTATCGTCTAGCCATCTTTCAATTGACTTTTACATCCCAAGACTACTCCTTTCAGCCACAATCCCATTTGTAAACCAGCCTTGTTAGTTATACTCATTATTATGTGTTATCATCAATTCTATTTCTATACTTTTACAGTCAAGCTAATTGAAAATTCTCCATACATTAAGCATCAGTACCCCTTCTCAGCCCTCATCCTTTCTCCTAGTAACCTATACACTAGAATTTAGTTCCTCCATGTGTTTATTCTTTGTATTTAGTTCATATTAGTGAGACCACACAATAGTTGTCCTTTTGTGTTTGACTTATTTCACTGAACATAATGTCCTCAAGGTTCATCCATATTGTTATATGTGTCCTAATTTCATTTCTTCTTATCACAACATAGTATTCCATCATATGTATGTACCACATTTGTTTATCCTTTAATCATTTGATGGACACCTGGGTTGTTCCCATCGTTTAGCTATTGTGAATAATGATGCTTAGAACATTAATGTACAAACTGTCATTACTTTTTAATGCATTGAAATTTTATAACTTATAAGAAGTAAAAAGTGGAGTCACATACCAAAAAATACAATAGTGCTGGCATTTATAATTATCCCTAGTGCTACATTTACCATAGACCTTTATTTCTTTAGGCTGTTTTGATCCTCTGTGCAGTGTCCTTTCCTTTCGGTCGGGAGATCTCCCTTTAACATTGCTTGTAGGGCAGGTGATGGCTCTGGGGACAAGCATTGCACCTCTGGGAGTGCAGGGCTGCTGCACTGGGAATGCTGCCAGCCGTTGGTGCCTTGCTGAGCTCAGGGAGGGGACAGGCAAGTGGAAGCATCCTGACGTTTTTCTACCATTTTGTGGTTTTCTTTTGTCCTTGTCCTTGTCTGGCTACAGTTTATCTTTTAGTGTCCTCCAGAGTTCTCAGAAAGTTGATTCTGACTGTTTCTGTTTGTTTTTTCATTGTTTCCGGTGTGTTGGGGAAGGGAGGGAGGCTTTGGCACAGAAGATCTTACTCTGTCATCTTGCACATATCACACCTGCATGCTTCTTGCCTGGGCTTCAGGAGTAAAATAAAGGTATTAGGACCACTTCATACCCTATCCATGGCTCAAATAAAGCATTCTTTTTTTCTCTCTTATTTTTATAATCTTTCCATGCAAATATTAACATAATATGTGCTCCTATGGAGAACTTAGAAAATAATCAAAATTATCATATACAGGATTAAAATCATCTGCAATCAAACCACCACATGATTTCACTGTTCATGTTTTGGTCTGTTTCTTTCTAATCAGTACTATGTGTATTAAAAAGTATTCCCTCCTATCTCTTTTAAGCCATGTTTATCTTTAAAGTGCCAACTCACAGAATTGGCCTATTAGCTATAGAACTAAAGCTACATATGCACAAAAACAGCAGAAGGAGGAAGAAGAGGAAAAAAATAAGAGGCACAATTATGGATATATGTAATGGTAGCCAAAGGTGAGCCAGAAAAAGCTAAGCTGTTTTTTGAATACTGCTTTATAATGCAAGAAAGCATGTAAAACCTTTCAATTGGTTCCTAGCAACATTAACCTTTTTCAAGTTTGCATTTGAAGTAGAAGCATCCTTTATCTGGCAAAGGTATTATTCTTTTAAATCTATTTGATTCAATGGCATTCTGTAAAAACATCCAGAAAAACAGAAGTGAGGGTAAGTCTTGAACTAAAAAATCTCCTTTTATTCCTTTATTTTTTCCAGAAAAAATTTATTGAGAAATTAACTACTTTTTGCCTTTATAAGCAGATCTACTTCTTTTTAGGTCATTTATATTCCAACTCCTACTTTCTTCATCTTCCCTTTGTGCATGTCTGATATTGAGCTTCAATTGCCTATTTAGTCTTTATATATTGAAGTTGCCAGATGCCACTAGATATGTATCTGATACCGAACTTTATGGAAAAATATAATTCTATTACTTTTTAAAACATGCATTGCTTAGGTCTGTCTAAAATGCAAGTACATACATCTTCATTGATGTAGATGGTGCAAATGTCCTTAATGCTGATATCGTCAATACAACCTGTGGGTTTCCCAGTTTGCAATGATTCCCCCATGGCCTGGAGAGTGCTACTGCCCTGTCTTCTTCCCACATACATACAAATATCTCTTTGGAAAGCCATTTCTCCTCTGGGTAATGGTAACCCAAGGTGAGCAAAAAAAAAAACAAACCTGTGTTTTGAATACTGGAAAGCCATTTCCCCTTTACTCCCCCCGTCCCCCACCTCCCACCAAGTTGTACCACGTACATTCCTACATTGCCTACATACTCCATTTCTCAAGTGACAGCAACTGGTTGTAGTGTCCACATGTCCCAAGCTGGCCTACTCAGGACACCACTCTCTCCTGGACTCAAAATTGCTCTAATTTTGAGTGAAAACACATGACTGAGATCAAAGTCATCAGAGTCCTTCCCCAGGATTTTTCAACCTAGGTTTCGTGTAGGAGCCCTATTCTCTTGGGTGGCCGAGCCATGAGCCTATACTGCTGGGCAGAAGGTGAAACTGACCTGATGTTGATTGAGCATCTAATTTTATTTCCTAAGGTTCCTGAATCACTCAGCAATTACCTCACTCCTGAGTGCTACCCTCCAGATGGCCTAGGAAGTTCAATGGGTTTCTGATTTTTGCAACCAAAAATGTATGGTTAATCATGTTGATAAAGTGCACTTGCTGTGGTAAATGAGTGCTTAAACAAATGCCCTATACTTAAAACTCTCAATTTGAGAAATCTTTCCCATTAAGGGAGCATTATTCTCAGGCCTCCCATAAGTTTAACTACATGAGTCAAGGGCTGGAGATGGTCTCAAGGGTCACCTTCAATCCTGTTTGGAAAAAAACGGTGTACAAGTTCTTTCCTTTTGCAGCTGATGAAATTGATGCCATTCTGACCAAATTAGTTGGTAACAATATCAGGGCTAGGGCTCAGGTCTCCTAATTCCTGTCCTAAGCTGTCCTGATTTTAAATGAACTTCAATACAATGTATATCAACCTAGAGCAGATCAAATAAATTTTTTTTGCATGTGAGTATTAATTGGTATTCATCCATCCCTTCACAGGAAAGTGCATTCATTAATTACCAGTTGGGCACCTCCATGCCAAGAGGCCCTGTGTTAGCTTCTGGTAACACTCCAGGACATAAGTGCCACTTCTCCCCTCCAGAAGTAACTAACCTAGTGAGAGAATAAATTTTTAAAAGTAATTGCAGGGGAGCAGATGTGGCTCAAGTGGTTGAGCGCCTACTTCCCACATGGAGGGTCCTGGGTTCGGTGCCAGATGCCTCCTAAAAACAACAACAACAACAAAACAAACAACAAGCAAATGAACAAATATAAAAAACAACTGAAGGGAGCCAATGTGGCTCAGTGGTTGAGTGCCGGCTTCCCACTTATGCGGTCCCAGGTTCAATCCCTGGCCCAGGTACCTCAAAAAAAATAAATAAACAAAAGTAATTTCAATTGCATAGCTGCTGTAGGGGGGTTGCTATGGAAGCACCTGGGAGAGGCATCCAACCCAGTCTTACTTGCTGGGGTGAGGGAGGAATTGGTCAAAGAAGGCTTGCCAGAGTTAATGATGTCAGGACCTTGCCATAACCAGTCAGGCCTGTTGTTCAGACTTTTCAAGTAGTATTATTGCACCCTACTCTCTTAAAGTCATATTAAAAATCACATGTGCTTTATTTGGGGCTGGGTTAACAAAAATGGAGGAAGGTAAAAAATGGGAGTGGCAATCCTCAAGTCAGGGTAAAAACCAAAAGGATAATACAAAATCAGTTAGTTAATGTCTCTCTCCATTCTCCCACCCCATCCACAACCATAACCACCTTACCACTCCAAGTCAGTAGTTCCCAAATTGTGCAAAGAGGGATATTAGTCTTGTAAGACATGACAATACATAAGAGTTTTGTAATAAGTTTATGAAATATTGCACACTCATTTCTTGCTTAAACATTCAAAATGAATGTTCACATTATAATGCAATTGAAAGGTGGGGAAAGAGGAGCTGCTTGATTCTGCTTGCTTCTCTCCAACCTCCCATTCCAACCTAAATTTGCCCTTTCCCGATTCCCATCTGGTCCCGGTTCCTCCGTATTACCTTGGTTCCACTCATCCCCTCCTACACAGAATGCTCAACTGCTTTCCCCTTTAATACAAGTAGTTCAATCACATTCCAATTCTGTGAGCTTTAAGACTCTAAGAAATCCTTTGATACATAAACCTTGATGAAATTATTTTTAACTTAACATTTCTCAAACTTTTTTAAACCATAAGATGCCTTTTATTTTTCTCTTATATCCTGTAAAACTTCAGAACCCATGGTGGGAAGGCTTACTCTAGCACAGAAGTATGTTTGCACTTCCTAACTTCCTCATATGCAACTTAACAATAATAATATTTATGAATTTTTGTATTGTTTTGCAAGTGTTTTATTTTGTACACATTTTTTATTCAGGACTTGTATGCCAGCACTGTTGTTGAGTTCTTCCACATATCCTATCTAATTTTATATACTTCTTCTAACCTTGTGAAATTGGTATTAATTTTTAATCAAAGATCATAGGTAAAGAAACTGAGGCTCAGAGGTTATGGTGACTTTCCTGAGCTTACACATCTAGCAATTGGCAGCTGAGATAGTTCTAAGTCTTTTTACTGCACCTTCCCCCTTAAACTTAAATAGATAAATAGGCAAGTAATAAAAATTCAGGAGAACCAGAAGAATTCTGAAGCTATGGAATATATCTAAATTTCATCCAAAATTTCAAAGCAGAATAAAATGAAATTCTTGCAAATCAGTTAAATATGTCAGTAGCTAATTACTTCCAAATGAGCTGTGTTTGTTAGAGATGGTTAGGGCACCTACAGATAGGATGAGAGTAAGAATAAACCATGGGAAGGCTTGGAGTGGAGAAAAAGTACAGGACACATCTAGGGAATGGCCTCTGATCTAGTTCAGTTGGAGCCCAGCCAAATAAGGGGAAGATGAGTCAGCCAGGTTAATTTATGGCCATGTTGGTTGACCCATAGCCTAGTGATCTAGTCTTATTCTGAGTAGTCAACAAAGTTTTTTTGAGCTGTGATTTAGGGGTAGGTATGAAGGTAACTTTACTTTAATTAGAGTAATCAGGAGACAATCTGGCAGAAATATTGAGGATGGAGCGCAATGGGAAGAAATGGGAGGCATGCGGGACCAGTGAAAATACTAGGCTGAGCCTTAAGTAGTATGAAATGTCACCAAGATGGTGAGAAGAAAGCACATCACAGCCATCATCATCTCCAGGTGGAAGTGGGAAAAACTGTGGACTAATGAGGCAATCATTTAAGGACTGACTCCAAAACATATGAAGCACAGCCTTTGCTGAGAAGTGCCTGGTGCATGGAATGTGCTCAATGATTATTTGCTGAATAATAAGTTATTTAATTTAGTTATGTGATATGTCAAATAGTTACACGATAGGAATTTCAATTTGATGTACCTTCCCCATTTTACTTGCAAGTCTGTGGAATAAAGAAAGGCATAGTGTTATTCTAGATCAAAAAGGAGAAAATTTTATAGTATATGCCAATGTTGCCTTAGGGAGATTGCCCAGGCTGAAAATGACTTTTTATCTGACTGTGGAATTTAGGTATTAACCATTAGGGATTTCGTAGGGAGGGGGAGACTTAGGTTCTAGCGTTGAAGCCAGAGTTCTGGATGTTAGCCAGTATCATTAACATTCCAAATACAAAAAGGTGATTAAAAGATGGATTTCTTTTGCTTTATCAGCAAATCCATTTTTACACAAAATTCACACTCTGATATAATTTCACCTAAGCTAGCATTATTCTAACAACAGTGGAAGAAATATTTTGATTTATTCTATCTGGAAAAGCCAGGGTTTCAAACTCTCCACTAAAGAGTTAGCTGTAGACTTTATGAAAAGATAAAACGGGAGGCCTGAAAGGACATTGTTAGGATGGACTTGGCCATTCCTTCTGTTCAATGAAAGTTTTTAAAAGGAGAGGATGATATTAAAATAGACTTATTTGTGAAATATAGTCATAAAATAATATACAATGGTCACCCGATTTTGTCCCATATATGAAATTTCTAATCCTCATAATTCTGCCAGGTGGGTATACTCATCTCTCTATTTTTAGGTGAGGCCCAAGAAAATTAAATATCTTGCCTTTGCAGATATAGCTATGAATCTATTAAATACCATCAATAGATTCATATTAAATATTAAACTATTAAATGAAATAGTTCATGGAACAAAAGGGAATAAAGAACTTTTAAAAGGGCAAAATTAGGACTCCAACCTAGGTCTGCTTGACTGCAAAGCCTTTAGTAATTCAGCTCAATTTTTATTAACCGGTCCAGTCAGGCTTCCTTTCACTTCACCTGACAAGAATGGTGTCAAATAGTAACTGGAGAACAAGATAAGAACGGGCAGTTTGACTTGTGAAGTCAATTCTGTTGTGAACATGTTTTCCTTTTTCCTCACTGCGGAAATTACTCATATCTAGAACCATTTCAGGCGGAAGCCTGAACTTGTCATCCTGCTGGGACCCATTCATTTTTTTGACTCATTCATTCATTCATTCATTCACTCCACAAATATCTTCTGAGGGCTTACCATCTGCCCAGCACTGTTCTATACACTAGGGTACAGCATGAAGACCCAAGGAACCCCCAGTCCTGTGAGGATACAACAAACAGGCTATGACATATTGATGATTGATAAGTGCCAGAATACAGGGGTGCCTGCTCAGCCTGGGGGGCCAGAGGCTACTTCCTATGGGAGGTCATCACTGAAGAGTATCCTAAGGGAGAAGGTGAAGAAAAGGAGACACTACAAGGAAGCTTGTATTCATATGAGCACCTACTGTATAATGCCAAAGTGCTCCTTCTGCGTGCTTCATTGAATCCTATCGAGAACCCCGTGACTGGAGGTTTCACTGGCCCCATTTTACAGATTCGGCAATGGAGGTTCAGGCTTTGGACCTGTCCCAAAGAAGTGGCAGAACCAAGTTTTAAAGCTTTGCTCCAAGCTCTTCTCATTCCATTAGATTCTTTTTTTAAAAAAGATGTATTTTTATTTATTATACATCCCCCCCTTTTTGCTTGTCTTGCTGTGTTCATTTTTTTTTCTCTGCGTTCCTCTGTGTCTGCTTGTCTCCCCCTGCTGGGGCGACCTGCCGAGTCAGCTCACCGGTGCGGCGGCCCACCTGCTCGCGGGGGCTCGCCCTTGCTCGTGGGGGCTTGCCTTTGCCCGCGGGGGCTTGCCTTTTAGCCTGCGACGACGTGCCCCCCCCCGTGTTGGCTTGCCTTCTCGAGGCTGTCCGCCTATTCGAGGAGGCCCGGGGACTGAACCCGGGCCTCCCGTGTGGTAAACCGGCACCCTACCACTGGGCCATACAGCCGGCCCCCTCCATTAGATTCTTGCTACTGGGACAATAATGCTCCATTCTCAGTTCTCAGATGGCACATACAGGTGTCAGGATAAAAGCATGTTACTCATGATAGGAATAGATGATAAAACAGATTATTGCCTATAATGGCCCCTCAGTAAATATTACTTTAAACTGAATTGACTAAGACTAGCAAATACCACTGCTAAGTAGCGTATTCTATATGTGTTTTGGTCTCTTCATCTATGGAATAGGCTTAATAGCATATTCACCTCTTAGAGTGTGGAAAGGGTTAAATTATATTATGTATGTAGTGTACTTGGCATAGTTGAATAAATGTTAGCAATTATTACGATTACTCTTTTGTGTGTTTTCAAGCTGAAGAATGAGAAAATATTTTAACTGAAGTCTGCTATGTGTTCATTACTGGGGTTTATTAAGTCTGGAAAGTGATAATTTCTATGCTCATGTTTATTCTTTTTTCTCTTTTCAAGAACAATTATTGGATTCTCTAGCACCATTTCAATATAAGACTCACGGTGAGGGCAATTAAAAAACCACTAAATTGACAACAAAATGTTAATAGAGGCAAAAATCTATGAATGTTCTGGTTCTTAATTGTCATTAGTGGTGAGTTGTACATTGCATATTAGATTGGTAAATATCTTAGGCAGACTCTGAAAAATATCTGGGGAAGTGCATCTGCCTAACATTAGGGTTGTTGGGCCTGGTTGTAGGAGAAAAGGCAGCAATGGTGAAATCAAATTCCTCCAGGGCCCAGGAATTTAACAGAAACGAGTAAGGTAAGTGGCAAATGAGAGAGTGCATATGTGCCATTTAAGGACATTCAAAATAATAATAATAAGACAATTCTGTGAGCCAAATAGAACATGCTGTGGACAACTTGAAGATAATTTTTGGGATTTAGATCAAAGGCACTGCCCACTTGCCTCTTCATTCCTTCAGCAAACATTTACAGAGAGGAGAATAGCACAACAGTGGAAAGATGGGCTCCAGGTTTGAGTCTGGCTCTGCCATTCAGTAAGGCTGGAACTTTCAGGGGTCATATGAGTAGTAGCTGAGAGCCTGGGCTGGAGAACCACGTGGTATAAGTTTGACTTTGCTAGCTGTGTGATGCTGAGCAAATTATTTAACCTCTCTATAGCTCAGTTTCCTCATCTGGGTTTCAGTGATGATCACCTTAGTTAACACAGGTAAAATACTTAGAATGGTCCCTGGTACATAACAAATTCTCAATCTATATCAGCTAATTTTGGTAATATTATTGTTTAGTGAGCTCTTCTACATTAGGCACTGTGCTGGGAGTTGGTAATGCAGAGATTACAAGATGCAATCCCTGACTTCAAGGCGGTAGACAAGAGGCAGTTTGTTTGTTTTTTAATATATGTTTTTTTTATTTTTTAAAAGATACTTAGATTACACAAATGTTACACGAAAAATATTGGGATTCCCATATTCCCCCACTCCCCACACCTCCCATACCATCCCACAGAAACAACATCCTTCCTTAGTGTGGCACATTCATTGCAATTAATAAACTCATCCTGGGACATTGCCATTGAACATGGACCATAGTTCACATTGTAGCCTACACTCTCTCCCACACAATTCTGCAGGCTATGGGAAGATATATAATAGCCTATATCTGTCATCGCATTGTCATTCAGTATGAGTCCCAGGTCCCGAAAAAGCCCCCTCGTTACACCTGTCTTTCCCTCCTCCTTCCCCCAGAGCCTCCAGTGGCTACTGCCTCCACATCAAAGCTGTAATTTCTTCCATTGCTAGAATCACAACAAGTCTATAGTAGAATACCAGTAAGTCCATAGTTCATTCCCCAATCCTGAGGATTCTGGAATGGTGATGTTCACTCCACCTTTAATTGAGAGGGAGTTTCAATCCCATACAGCCAATGGATGGGACTCTCTTGCTTGCAGTTGAAGGCCTTCTTGTTTCCTTGGTATGGTGGTTGTCAATCCTCACCTCCTTCTTAGTTGTCCTGGGTGAGTCCAATGAACTGGAGAGTAGGTGTTGTAACTCTGCTGAGGCTCAGGGCCCAGGTGGCACATGGACACCCCAAAGATTCAAGTCTCTTGGACATACACACCCACCAACTCCAACACCAAGAATAGGTTCAAATAGAAGGGACAGAGGGAACTGGCTGTAGCTCAATTGGTAGGGCTCTGGTTTACCACATGGGAGGCCCTGGGTTTGGTTCCCGGGGCCTCCTTGAGCAGGCAGACCTCCTCGAGAAGGCAAGCCCTCACAAGCAGGGCAAGCCCCTTGGCGGGATGTCACAGCAGGGGGAGACAAGCAGACACAGAAGAACGCAAAACTGAACACAGCAAGAACAAGCAGAAAGGGGGGGGATATATGATAAATTAAAAAATAATAAATCTTAAAAAAAAAAGAAGGGACAGATGAACCATGTGTAGGGAAGGACAACAGGCAGTTCTGATACAATGGTACACACCGATGGAGGGGCACACCAAGGGCTGAGGAGCACTGAAGCTAAGAGAAGTCCAGGCCAGTAAGAGGTGAGAAGCATCGAGCATGTTCCCTGTGAGTTTCCATAGTCTGTGTGAGACCAGGCAACACACTGCTTTATTTGTCTTAATTTCCATATGTGTCAAAGAGAGCAGGTTCAGGTAATGATTTCTAATGTCCCCACCTCTTAAATATTCAGTAATTTTCTGTAAGCTTGGGGATGTTTCATGGCAGAACTGGAGTACCAGGGGCTACCAGAATGATGGGAAGGAAATATACTGGCTGATAAAGGATGATAGCAATAAGGTACAAGTCTTTGGGGCTACAGAAAAGAAGGAAGAAAGAGGACTTGCTGTGGACTTTGGCATATAGAACAGCTAAAGAACAGAAGCTGAGGTAAGGCTAGAGTGGGAATGGGGAAGGTGATGTTGGAGGGACACAATTTTGGGGCCTGACTTTATTTGCAAATTTTCCTTCTTTTCCTTCTACCCCATATCTCCAGGCTGACAATGTGACTCTTCCATATGTTGGAATCAGTACAATATGGATCACTCTGTCCTTCCTGGTTTCTGATGGACCAAAGCCTGGTGACTTACAGTCAATAGGGCATCAGTAAGCCCTGGTTTCTTTTGCCATCACATCCTCCACTCCTTTCCTGGAGGAAACTTGGCAAGGTGCAAAACCATGGGCTTTGTATTCAGGTCTTCCTGGGCACTAAGGAACTATTGGCTGTGGGTCCTAAGAATGCAGCAAGGTGAAGAAAAAAAGAAAATGTAGGAGCTCCAAGGAGAAGAGTTTGATGGCAAGTTTGACCCCTGTTGTAAAATCTGTAAAATGAGGGTAATAACTCCTACTTCAGCCTTATTATGAAAATTAAGTGAAATTGAGTTCTATGAAGAATGTCGGAGCCATAGCACTCAGAATTGGTGAGGCCCAATGAAAGCTCATGATTGCAGTGGGAGGAAGCAGATCCCCAAAGGAAAGTGGGGTGGTATGAGGAAAGAATGAGGGAAGAATTGCTAAGCAGACAAAGATACAGGTGTCCAGTATGCTAGCTAACGAATGTAAACAAAAGCTAGCAAAATGTTTGGCACTTGTATGCTTAATAAATGAGTGTTGAATCTCCTTGGAGAAAGCATTTTAAAATGCCTGTTCTGTGTGAGACTCCTTACTTTGGTGTTACTATCCAGCAGACTATATGCTCTAATTAAAATTTCGCAGGGCTGAGGAATTTAGTGCCCTAACCTCAGAGCCTCGGCTACACGTGGTATGTTGTTTGAGGTTGATGTATTTGGAAAGATTATGGAAAGAGAATGATTTCTTTGCCAGCTTCTAACTAGGCAGATGTGAAGGTTTTCTGCTAGGATGTTTTTTCTCTCTGGCACTGAGGGGAGGGAGGTGGGATCAGAGAGTAAATAACTTGCCACAAGACAGATATTCTGAAGAGCTAATTAAAACCCTGACAACTACCCAGAACTTCAACTAGTTAGATTTGTAAGTCTCCCTCTTTGGGAAGATCAGAATCAGCGCAGCTTGGAATTGCAGTATTAAATGATGTTTCTAGAACGTCTACAGCTGAGATAAAAAGGACAATATCTTTAGAGCCATTTTTCATTTATAAGAGCAAGATGACACAGCAAAAAGAGACACAGAGGAGAGACAATAAGAGACACAGCATACCAGGGAGCTGAGGTGGCACAAGAGATTGAGCGCCTCTCTCCCACTCCGGCAGGTCCCAGGATCAGTTCCTGGTGCCACCTAAAGAGAAGACAAGCAGACACAGAACACACAGAGAGCAGACAGCGAGTGCAAAACAACAGCAGTGGGGGGAGAGGGGCAGAAATAAATTTTAAAAAAAAAGATTAAGTCTCAAGGCTGGCAGCACATTTGAAAGAAGTGGGCATCTTTTTAAAAGTACCCACCATTAGGTTAATGGCCAGAAGTGGGGCTTTGGTAACATTGCTTTTTTTTTTTTTAATTCCCCAAGTGATTTATAGATGCAGCCATAATTGAGAAATAATGATTTAGACCTCAAACTATTTTGATATCTATTTTAATCATGGGAGATACTGTATTGTAATGTAATGTACTTGAAGCAGAATGGGAACTGGAATTAAGCCAATCATGGTTGGAATGACAGATTGGCCAAGATTTTGCCCTGCTCTGGGTAAGTTACCTAACACTGTTGTCATTCAGCTTTCTTCTCTTTAAAATACAGCTAATAGTTCTCCCAACAGATTGTTGCTAGGATTGGCTGTGAAGTTTACTTCATAAATAAAGCACCTGCAATGTGCCCAGCATGTAGTAAGCACCCAATAATAACTCCAGTAATTACTGCTATTAGTTTTCAGTAAAACGCTTTGTTAGGAATTTTAAGCCTATTCTGAGAAGAGGCACAAAGATGAGCTCACAACAACCTGAAGCAGTCAGCACAATAAACCGTCTTTACATTATGCAAACATATAAATACATCACAGTCAGATTCAGTCCAAGTAAATGTATGTTGGAAGTTATAGAATATACAAATTTCCTTTTTAGCAAAAGATGCTGCTAGAGATGTTGTTACTACTCCTAGAATAAATGCAAATGAAAATTCCCAGGTGGAATTTTGCATTTAAGCCAGGAGCTCTGTTTCTACACAATCACCTGGCAAATGTGGGTTTGGTTGCATCTCCTTGGATGCCAAGTAGCTCAGTCAATTATAACACAATCTATTTGGTCAAAGGTCTGAACCTGCAAGTTTGCCAACCCAGATTTGATTAGCAAGGACTGTCTGGGATAGAAAGTGAGATGGAAGTTTACTCTGTTTTGCTATTCCTTCTCTTAGCCTAAGCTCTTTGTCTGTAACTTCAGTGGTACATAGAATGAGAAGAGGAAAGAAAACAAACTCTTGTAACTGGGTCAGCATTACAAACCAGCCTTTCCTTAAGGCCCTGATTGTATCCTCCTGCCCTTTTTATGCTGGCCAAGTGCCCTACCCATTCCGCTTCTTTTACTTGAGGAAATGATATGTGTAGTAGAAAAAGCAGACACTTTGGGGCCATTCAGCCCTGGGCTCACAGTTGACGTCCCCACCTATTAGTAGACAGCACAGAGCCAGCCACTTGACTTTTCTCAATCTCAGTTTCCTCAGCTGCAAAATGAAGGAACAAAATACACACTCCGTCGTGTTCTTCTGATCATTAAATAAGATATCGTGTGAGAATATTTATATTTAGATAATATTTATCGAATGTGCACCCTATGCCCTTCACTGCTCTAAATATCTCACATACTCTAAGTATTGGCATATATGAACTTAGGCTCCCTGTGAGGTAGATTTTTTAAAACTCTTTTTACAGATGAGGAAACTGAGGCACAGAGTGTAGTAACTTTTCCAAGGTCATACAACCAGAAAGTGGGGGGCTGAGACGTGAACCCAAATGGGTCTGGCTCCAAACCTGTGCTCTAAACCTATGCACCTTGCCTTTTTGTAGTAAGCCCATGGTAAATATAGTGATAAATATTAGTATTTACTCTTCTCCCCGGCTCCTTTTCAAAATTTCGAATCCAAAATATGTGTGCCTTAGTAACTGGCACATAATACACATGATAGGTATTCATTAAATACTTAATGATCAATTAATTAATAAAACAGAGTGCTAAGAACTATAGTAATGGATTTTTATAGTATTGGATTTATTAATACTGCCCCTGCAAACAACCTCCAAGACTCCACCTGGACAACTGAACATTTGAGCTGTTACCACGTGCTGGCCCCAGATGCCCTTTCCAGCCTTATTATTCCTTTGTTATTTACTCAGAACTTGCTAAGCTCAGTCAGGGATGGAACTTGTTCTATCATTTTTATCTTTGTATGCCTAGTACTTAGTGAAGGCCGAAATCATTTTAATTGAATAAATGAGTATGGTGCAGTCACAAAGAATCAATACTTTATTGATACACACAGTATAGTAAAGCAGGTACTGCCAATCCTTGGTTCTGCCTGTTTCCTTCATCTAGAGCCTCTTTTGCTTCCTCCCATGTCTTAGTTCTAACACTAGCTAGCCTTTGCTTGGTGGCTTAATTTGTTTTTCCTCATGTTTTACATGAGGTTTCACTATCTTATACAGTCCCACGTTACAGTTTTTAGCCTTCCTTCTAGTAATATACATGACCTTAGACTTTCCCTTTTAACCACTGTCATACCCATACAATAGCTCTGCTAGTCACAAACATCATGATATGCTTTAACCATTTCTATTCATTGCCAAAGATTTACAAACAACCGTTTCACCAGTTCTGCATGGATTAACCATCTGCTGTCCATTCTCTACCCTCCTTCTATTTTCTGGCAACCTATATTCTAATTATTAACTCCGTGAGTTTACACAGTATATGTAGTTCTTAATAGTGCAATCATACAGTATTTGTCCTTTTGTCTGGCTTGCTTCACTCAACATAATGTCCTCCAGTTTCATCCATGTTGTCATATGCTTCACGACTTCATTTCTTCTGACTGCTGCATAATATTTCATCATGGGAATACACTACAGTTTGTTTATCCATTCATTGGTTGATGGACATGTGGGTAGTTTCCATCTTTTGGCAATCGTGAATAATGCTACTGGGAACATCAGTGTGCAGATGTCTGTTTGTATCTCTGCCCTCAATTCTTCTGGGTATATACCTAGTAATGGTATTGCCAGGTCACGTGGCAAGTCTATATTCAACTTCCTTAGGAACTGCCAAACAGTCCTCCACAGTGACTGTACGATTCTACATTCAGTGGATTAAGTTTTACAAACAGTATTTCATCACCATCATCTTATCTTTGACTAAAATAATGCCACTAGGCTGCCACTAACTGGACTTCAATTTTACATGATTTTCACATAGCAATGATGAATTTTCATTGATTTGTTCACACCAGCATTTAACTCTCCTCAGTAGTAGATTTTGCCAATTTGCACATTATTGAAAGAAGAGATACTATTTAACCTGCACATTAATATATGAGTGGAAGTTTTTTAAACTGCTGCTGGCAAACATAACTTATATTGTATGTGGAAGGACCTTTTTAATGTATAAAAATTGTTTTTCCTGTCATATAAACATGTTTTTATTATAATATATGAAAGAGAAATAAACTAAGGTTTATTTAGCACATTCTGGGCCTAATACTCTGCTAAGAATTTTTATTTGTTCTTGGACTTGATCTTCAAAACAATCTTGAAATAGGATATGATTTAGTAAGAGCCATGCTTTGGCATCAGCTCCTAGTTTGAGTTCAGACCCTTCAATCCACCCACTGTGTGACCTTAACATCTCCAAACCTAAGCTTTCTCTTCTGTAAATAGATATGATAATAGCCTATGTTTGGTATTTGGGGTAGGATTTTGTAGCTTCCTTCCACAGCACAAAAGCAATAGCAAAATGGGAATCAAATTATTGATTTATTAATGGGTGGTAAACTACCTTAAAACCATCTTTGTTAGTCAGCAAAAGAGGTACTGATGCAAAGTACCAGAAAACTGTTGGTTTTTATAAAGAGTATTTATTTGGGGTAAAAGCATACAATTACAAGGCCCTAAAGTGTCCAATTCAAGGTACCATAAGAGGTATTTTCTCACCCAAGTCAGCTGCCATATGTTCAAGCAAGATGGCAGGTCTGGTCTCTCCTTCCTTCTTCCTGTTAAGGCTCCATAGCCCCAGCTTCTTCTGATCTCAGCTGTAGGCTGACATAGGCTTTGTTTTTTTCTGGGCTTCCTCAGCTCAGCTTCTCTCTTCTCTTCAGCTGAAAGTTATCAGGCATCTCTCTTCATGGGGCCACCGGATCAAAGTTCTTCCCTCTGCTGTGTCTATGGCGTTCTCTTTCTTCCTGTGCCTTCTTCTGTGTGTCTTCTTGAGTGAGTGTCCATTTATATAGCCCACCAAAGGGGCAGGGACTTAAACTGAGCTACACCCTACTGACTTGATAGAATCAAAGCCCTAATCTTAACATACTTTAATCAAAGACATCTCAACTGAATCTAATGCAATCAAAGGGGATCACACCCATCTCTGTGCTTCCATGATTGCGGAAGTAGGGAGGAAAGACCATGGTGAATTGAGCACTGGCTCATTGCTTCTATATAAAAGTGGCACACATCACTCCTCACGTTTCATTGGCCAATGAAAGTCATGTGTCCATGCCTAACTTCAAAGTGGTCAGAGCAGTACATGCCCATCATTTGACTGGAAGGCAGAGAGCCAGAAATATGTATCAAAGCACCACTGACCACTGCAAGAGATGTTTTAGTATTTCTATTTCATGCCAAGAGCAAATATTATGTGAGAGAGGGTGATTATGAACCTAAGTTAGACTGGAAGACGTGTTTCTTCTATCATGCTATGATATAGTATAAGAGCATGTGAAAATTCTGAAATCACCAAACACTGTTCTTCCTATTTAACAAAGCAAAATAAATCCATTTACTTATGTCAAGCTCTAAAAGGTAGTGTTCTTTGAAGGGAATGAATGAGAGTGAGGGGAATAGAAAGATGGTTCATGGAGAGAGATACAGGAAGAGATATTTAAATGAACTGCCCTTTCATCACATACAAGTCATTCTGCCCCAGAGTTATTCTAACGTATTGAGTAAGAAAAACTGTTTTGTTTTGTTTTTCTCTTAGGAAAACATAAACATTGACGAAGCCTCCAGATGCCTCGTGAAACACATACTTGCAAACGAGTGTGACCTAATGGAGTCTGTTGAGCCGGATATAGTGAAGCCCCATCTCACATCGTCCAAGATGGCCAGCTGTTCCAGCTGCACCAAATCCTAGTGGGCTCCTTTGTTAGTATATGGTGCCAATAACCTCATCATCTCATGCATTGTGCCTCAATTTTTACCATTTCAGGTAAATGACAGGATAGAGATATACCTGTGGCAGTCCAGACATCTGCACCTGTGTCTTTCCTAGAAAAGAGAAATAGCAAATGTTCTTTTATGTTTTATGTTTTTCCCTACCATCAGACCAGTGTTTACAAGCTTTAACAATACTTAGTCTGTTACAAAATTCTGTCTTGTAGCTGACCAAAATGTCTGGGCCAGAGCATAGCATTTGCTCCTTTAAATCAGCAAAGGCCTCAAGCCTTAAAGAGAAGCGGGGAGAAGAACAGACAAGCTGTCAAGTTAAGCATTGGCTGTCACCTTGCCCCTGGTGTCTTTGTCCAGATTTCAGTATATCCTCTGATGTTCTGACAGGCCTATTCAATAGAAATGCTATCTGCTCCCGAGATGGGCTCCATTCTCGGCGGACCTTGGAGTTGTCTGATTTAGCTCTTCAGAGTCATGCCCACAGGTTTCCTGTGCTCCTGTTGCCCGCATTGTCACTTGCAATGCCCCGAACGCTGATTTAACTGAAAACGGTGTGAAAACACCTGCCCCCTCTATGTGCCTTTCCGTTAGCTTTCTCTGACACAAGCAATGGGACTCTTCCGTACTTGTAATATATATCATATATATATATATTTTCACAAGTGAAAAATAAAACATTCAAAGACGTTGTCTCCCTATTTCTGAAAGTGCTTGAAGTGTCTTAGCATTGTGAACTATTTTTTTTTGACCGTGTAACCAAGCTTTTCAAGATGCATTTCTAAAGTTTTATTTCAAAGAGTAAATGGGAAATGAACACTTCAAGGAACTGCCGGGAAATGAAAGCTGAGGTAAATCTATTCCATCTGCATCTAAGTTCATATTGACTTCGAGGCCAAGAAGGTAAGCAGTGTGTAGACCTTTCTTTTGCTTAATCAGAGGAGCATATCCTAATATATTCTGACCAAGAAAGGTGCCAGACCAATCAACATAGAAACATAATATACATGGTGATACTTTAGTTTACACAGGACTCTGGCACTGATATTCTGCTAGTAGCTACTATTTTTAATAGCATTATTTTTCCACTGATATTCATAATGTACTCGCAGAAGCTTTATCTTCTGTAACACAGGCTTATGGGCTTCCTGCCCATATGCCCTTTGCACGCATTGTTTCTGTGAGCATCTAGCCCATGGTTTCCTACTGTAGGAATTTGTGACTCTTTCCAGTGTGCAGTTGGCCCATGAGCCCGAAAGATCAGAAGTGCCAGGGGGTTAAAGTATGCAGGAAGCAGCCCTCAACCACTGATAGTGGGGATTGGGGGATAAATACCCCAGGTTCCTTGTCCTTCAGGAAGAACAACTCAGGGCATGCTCTATGCATTCTCACAGAGCTCCCCATTGGGATTAAGCCCGAGGTTCCTACAGGTGTAAACTTCCCCTTTGACTTGTCCTTTATTGGCTTCCATTCCTTCCTTTTCTTCCACCTCCACTCCTCTATCGGTGCTTACTAGATTCATATCCCACATAAACTACTTCCACTCAAATCCTTTCCCAGGAACTTCCTGGGAAAACCCAACTTAAGTTTGTTGGGACTTAACAAGACTGGCTCTGAATATAGGATGGGATATTTGGGTAGATGCCCTTAGGAATCTTGAACTTGTAAATTCTTCTGAAACTCTGGTCCATCCAGGAGAACAGCCAATTTAAATGTAAAGGTCCCACCTCAAGAGGATATTTTGTAAAGTGATGCTGGCCCTTCTCAGGTTCTTTTCCCACCTCCCATCATTGCTTCTAAACAAATAACTAAGATCAAGTCTCAGTGTGACCTGAGTGGAAAAGTATGGTCTCTGTTGCAGGACAAAAATTGATTATTCGTCAAATGAATTGAAGAACCTGGCTTAAAATGTACCAATAGGAACCTGGAGAACATTCCTGAGAATTGGTCTTGAGGCACTGGGTCAAGGAAAACAGAATATAAAAACAAACAGAGGAAAATTTATTTATAGGGGGCACTCTTTCATCAATTAATATTTAACATCCTGCCAAGTGTAACTGGAGCTGATCCTAATGAGCTACTAGAATGGCTCCTTGAAGGTTGGAAACGATGAAGCTAATAATAAATGACTTGTAGATGCCAGAACTGCCTTGACAAAGTATCGAAGAAGGGATCCAAGGTCTTAGAGAAGTGCACATTTAGAATGTTTTTATTTTGTAAGTCCAAAGAGCCCACCAGTTTATTAGGATCCAGGTGGGTCCAGACACTCCCTAAATTAAAGCAATAAGAAATGTCCCAGTAGAGGGACATCAGTATCAATGAGAAGCTCAGTGGCAGCTGTTCTCCAAGTTTGAGATCATAAAGATGTTGCTGTGTTTCAATGGGGATGACACGATGACACTCCACATGGCTAACGTTCAAGACATGGAACTGCTATTAAATGATGTCAGTGCATATGACGCTGTGTCCCAGACAGCTAGAACCAAAGAGTGGAGGTAGGAGAGAACCATCTCACATCACTTCTAACGACCCACTTAAAAAATGAACAGCTTCCCGCTACATCGTCAGGTTCTGCAAAGTCTTCATTCCCAAGGTAGGGAGGTAAAAATACTTCTACCAGAGGATGCGATAAGGGTTCCATGCTGCCTGGTTAATTTTGGCTTCTCATGGTGTGTAGTTACTTTACAAGCAGGGGAAATTCACCCTGATTTTCAAGAGGAAGTAGCGTTTCTGCTACCTAATGGAACAGGGAGGAGGATGTCTGGGACCTAAGGGATTAACTGGCATGTTTCTTGATGCCTCCATGTCCCGTGATAACTGAAAGGGCAAATGCAGCAACAAAAAGTTGACAAGGATAAGAAGTTTTCCTTCAAGGTAGAAGTCTGGGTTTTCACACCAGGCAATGACCTAGAAGGAAGCAATCTTGCCAAGGTAAATCTGGAATGGGTAGTAGAGGAGGGAAATGATAAATATCAATTGTGGTCCTAAGATTTACTGTCACAGAGGAGACTGTAACTTGTACCACCAACCCTTCTGTTGTATGTTTCTCTCTCTTTCTCTTCCTTTCTTTCCTTTTTTCTTCCCTCCCTCCCCCTACCCCCACTTTGGAATTGTGCTCAGTGACTTCCTTTAAAAATCAGCAAAAGGATAGAGTGAACTTAACACGCAGCATGAGTGAACCTGAGCAGTGGAAGTAGAGAGCAAATGTCCATATTCCCTTGACATGTACTGTCCATACATGCTGAATCAGTGGCCTCCTAAGCATCGTACGATTCTTACCTAAGGGCTTTCTCTGGATGAGTGGAGCATGTTTGTTTTGTTTGCTGGACAAGCCAGAAGTGCTGAAGAGTTAACACCTCCAGCAGCAGCAGCGTCTAAAACTGGTATGTGTTGATAGATCAACAGTCGGGCTTCTTTGCCCCTCAGGTGAGATAAATGTGAAACTTGCTCTCTGCACTCTCTTAGAGGTCCCTGATGGGATTGTGACAGCTTCACCAGTGGTAACCTGCTAATTATCACAACCTTTTTGTTTTCTTTCCTTAGCCTATCTCACTTTTGTTCTTCCCTACCGGTGTTTCCAAGAATCACCTCCCATAGGGGTTCTTAACCTTTATTGTTCCACGGACCACTTTGCCAGTCAGGTGAAAATCAGGGACCCCTTACTAAGTCCACACTGCACTGTGTATTATTTAATAAATATGTCACACCCGCACCAAGATGTCCCCACAAGAATTATGTTTGTTTTTTTTTTATTTAAATTCAAGCTCATGGACCCCTTGTTAAGAACCCCTGCTTTAAGGGAACCCCATGAAGAGATTTTCATTTTCAGTTGAGCTTCAACTGCTAGTGACTCTTAAAGTATCAGATCATTGAGGCAATAACTTTTTCACTAACTTGGAATCTGTAAGCCCCTGCTTTTCTTTCTAAAGATCCAGCGCAACGTGTTTGAGAAATCTATGGTAACATCAGAACTAAGTGTCTTCCAGCCCTGTAACACCACAGAAAACTGTCATCCATACTAACTTAAAAATAAATATTTACTCATTCTTTCATTACTGCATTTACCCAACAAATGTTTATTGAGCATTTACTATATTCGCAACACTTGGCGAGGCACTATTTTGGAGACACAAATGACTGAGTCATAGTCCCAGATCTTAAGGTACTTATGGTCAGGCGAGAGACTCAAACATGTAAGCAATGTACCATGCCTTAAGAGAAAAACCAAATGTACAAATTAAAACATCTATTCTGAAATCATAATTTGCTTCTAAATGAAGGGACTGTGCTGAAGGAAATAGAATATGTGCCTCCTCCTGTTCCTTCCTTAGAATGCTGGGATCTGGTCACACAGATTATCCTCATTTGGATTCAGCTAGGTCTTCCTGATGTTTGGAATATTCTTTTGCTTTTCTGCTTGGAAATTCTACCCATCCTTCCAGGCTCAGCACAAGAGTAATTCAAAACTCTTTTCAGGCTCCCACGGCACTCAATTTTTTCTATCATCAAACACTCACGTGTAGTATTATGATTAGATATCACCTACTATTTCTAGAACACACACTATGTGCTGGACACCGATACGTAACTTTACCTTTTGTATTAGTCAGGGTTCTCTAGGGAAACAGAACCAACAGGAGATATCAGCAAATATTATGAGATTTTTAAAACTGTCTCACGTGACTGTGCGGGTGTAGGTGTCCAAATTCTATAGGGCAGTCTGCAAGTCAAGAACGCTGAAGAAAATCCTCAAGTTCCTGAGGAGAAGATGTCTGTCTAAAGTAATGATGAGAATTCTCTCTCCCTGAATGCAGGAATCACTTCTCCTTTTAAGTCCTTCAGCTGATTGGATGAAGCATTGCTTCGTTGCTCTCATTGCTGAAGCAATCTCCTCAGTTTATTGTAGATGTTATCAGCCATAGATGCAATCAACTAATGGAAAATTTAAGTCCAAAAAATGTCAGTGCAGTATGTTTATCCCAGTGCTTGTTTGACCAAACAATTGGGCACCATTCCCTGGCAAATTGACTTATTAGCATAACCAAACACCTTTCTTAATGTCACTTAACCTTCACAGGAACCCTATATGAAAGTGCTAATCTCCCCATTTTATATATGGAGAAACTGAGGTACAGTGAGCAATTTGCCAAAGTTCCCACGGCTACTAAATAACAAAAAAACAATTCAAACCCAAGCAGCCTGATTCCAATTCCCATGCTCCTAACCATTATGCCAACTCTCTTCTCTTAGATTCCTGTTGGGAACAAAATTCTGAATGCAGAACACATCGGCCAGCCTAGGAAATGACACTAGAGCTTACTCTAGCCAGACACTGCTAAGCACTTCTCTGAACTACAGTGAAAGGTGGTGTTGTCATGAGATAGTACTCATAAAACCTTAGCACTGTGCCTGAAATATAAGGAGTCATCAATAATTGTTGTTATGATATCCTGTCTACTTAAATAAGTATTTATTATATTGAAGTAGAGCAAACAAAGTTATCAGATGAAGATAGTACTTACTTTTGAAGCTGTTAAAAATGGAGCCTCAGGGCAAATCTATAGGGACAGAATTGTCTAGGGCTAAGGTGGGGGTGGGGGGGTCTTTTGGGGAGGGAGCGGGTAATGACTGAAGGGTGCAGAGTTTCTTCCTGGGTAAATTAAAATGTTCTAAAATTTATTGTGGTGATGTTTTCACAACACTGTGAATATACTAACAACCATTGAATTGAACACTTCGAATATGTGAATTGTATGGTACTCAAATTGTATCTCAACAAACCTGTTAAAGGAAAAAAACGGAGCCACATAAAAAAGTAGAATGGGATGGATTATTGTTTACCCCATGTATTGATTTAGCCTCACTATGTAATATAGTCCTGATATTATTTCATAGGTAGGTATCCTAAGGGGTGACTTTTTACCATGACTCTTTTCTGCCTATAGTTTTCCTGGAAAAGTTTAGTCATCACTTCTGAATACAGCACTTGCTGTTAGATATTTGGAATTAGCCTTAGGAATAGCTTTAAATTCAGCTGCATATGAGCTATTGCTGTTGAAAATACACTTGGCTTTCTAGCTCCCCAAGCACCAGACAATGCCCTAATACTGAAAGACAAAGGAGCATGAAAGAAATTCCCTGTAAAAAAAAGTCAGAAATTCTGATGGACTAAACCAAAGTAACTCTCCAAGATGAGGGTAAAACACTATCTAAAAGTGTATATTTCACTGCATTGATGAGTCTAACATTTTCTGTTTCAACAAACCAACTTATTTGGCTAATTCTGATTGATTTTCAGAATGGTAATCTCCAGGCACTGGGGAAAGTACAGTGTACTTTCTGAAATTGTGGTGGTAGACATAACACTCTGGAACTTAAAAGTCCAGATGGTTCAGATTGTGCTTTCTATTAGAACAAAGTCTTCTTTCAAAAGAGCTTAAAGAAACCTTATCAAAGCGTTTTTAAAAGATGTAAAATATCAAAGAGTTGCTATTACTTATAATACAATACAGTTCTTTATGTTTCGTCTTGAACTGAACTTTTAAGAAATCATGCTATGCCAGATGCATAACATCAATCAATTTGTAGTCCTCGAACTCCTTAATCAAATAGCTGTCAAATGGCTGCTCTAAGCAAGTTGCTGTGGTTAAAGCAATAAATAGATCACATGTTAAGGTCTCTAGCAAAATGCATAGCGCTTAATATATGTCCATTTCCTTCCTTTCTCTGTGATAGCTGTTGTCATGGAAACATGAGAAGTGAAAGTCATGGGTTCCTGCTCTTTAAGTTTGCAGTTTCCTTAGGGGAAGGGCGATGTTAACAAGACAGGCAAAACAAACAGTTAGAGATCAAAGCAAGAAGGATGGTTCTGTTTCCACTACACAATGTTAATAGTATCCTTTATTTCTCAAATCTTAGACTATCTCCTTTCCAAACATAATGCCATTTAATCATCACTACCACCCTACTGAGGGGTGATATCACATTTTATAGATAAGAAAGCCTATGCTGATAGGAAAATGTGCACATGTGTTTTGTTATTTTGACAGGATGGCCAGCCAGTGTGTCTGCCCCTGTAGCCACAGTGGGGAACTCAGAGTATCTCCTTCCCTGCTAAAGTGATAGGACTAGGGGTGAGCACGTAAGCCAAGCTGAATCACTCAGTCGTCTCCTGTGGTTTTTGGTTTTTTTTTTTAAGATTTGGGGAAGGGAAGATGTAGGAAACAGCCATCTTCTTTGCACCCTGTGGAGAAAGCCCATCAACAGTCAGGTGAGCACATGGCCAATTTTTAGAGAGATGAAGAATCAAGTAGAGAGAAAAGGAGGGTGGGGGAAAAAATGAAAGCCCCACCAGCTGTTCTGCATCCTGATTTAACCTTTCATTTCCCAGTTATATGAGGCAGTGCGTTCCTTTTTGTTTGTTTGTTAAGGGTAGATTGACTTCATTTCCTGCCACTGTAACTTTTTTTTTAAAGATTTTCTTTTTTTTTATTA
>PVKH010002588.1:0-26789 GCA_004027955.1 Chaetophractus vellerosus
AAGCAGAAGGGGGGGGGGATGTGTAAAAAAAAAAGTAGGCAAAAGACTTTAATATATATTTCTTTAAAGAAGATATATAAAAAAGCACAGGAAAGAAGCTCAAAGTCATTGAGAATGAGGCAAACAGAAATCAAAACAAAGAAATAGCACTTTGCATCTCCTAGGATGGTTATTAATTAAAAAATAAAAGAGACAATAACAAGCTTTGATGAGGATGTGGAGAAATCAAAATGCTTATTCAATGTTGGTGAAAGTGTAAAACTGTGCAGCTGCTGTGGAAAGCAATTTGGAAGTTCCTCAGAGTTGAAAACAGAATTACCATATTTTCCAGCAATCCCACATTTTGGTATATGCCAAAAGAGTTTAAAGCAGGAACTCAAAGAGATATTTGTACATGAATGCTTATAGCAACATTATAACCAAACAGTGGAAGAAACTCAAGTGTCCATCAATAGATTAATGTATAAACAAAATGTGATATAAGCACACAATATAATATTGCTCACCTGTAAAAGGAATGAAGTTCTCATACATGCAACAACATGAATAGACCTCAAGAACCTTATGTTTAGTGAAATAAAACAGACACAATGAGATAAATATTGTATGATATCACTAATATGAAAGATCTAGATAAGCAAATTTATAAAGAGATAGTAAATTATAGGTTTCAAGGAGATGGGGAAAGAAGGAAAGGTGGAGTTATTGCCTAATAGGTATAGAGTTTCTGTATTATGAAGCAATTTGCAAATGGAGGCAACTGGAGCTTAATCCCACAGTGGAACTCTGGGAATAGTGTCAAACATGTGCCTAAGAATAACATGTGGAGTGAAGGAGCAGGGGTATTTATTGGCGATGGTAGGAAGTTGCTTTCAGGAGCATTAATTCCCTGACCCACCCATCCTATGTGACTTGCAGGTAAAGCAGATTCAGCAAAAGAGCACTTTCAATAAAGTATGTCAAGAACTGGCATTTGTAATCTCAAGCTTGCAAATGAATGGTATATGCAGAGGGGATAAGGGCAGGACACTGACAGAATCTGCTACACCATCCATATGGTGAAATTTCCCAAATTTATTTATTTCAATTGGGAATGCTCTCATGAACTCCAGATTTATATATCCAAGACAATTACTCAAATTCTCCATTTTAATTCAGAGTTAGCATTTCAAAGTTAATATGTACAACATCAAATAATGTCATTTGTTACAATTGATGATAGCCCATTTTTATAATTGTATTATTAACTAAAGTCTATGGTTTAACTTATGGTTCACTGTTGGTATAGTCTAAATTCTTGATCTACCCTGCATCCCCAAACTATGTTCAAATCAACATCTCTATCTCCATGGCAAATTTATTCTTCCAGCTCCTTAGGGTAGAGTAGTAGGAATTATACTTGACTCTTCTATTATGCTCACACCATTCCATAATCCTTCAAGAAATCCTATTGACTCTAATTTCAAAATAGATCTATAGTCTGACTACTTTTTCTCATCTCTATTCTTTCCTTCTCGTCTGAGCCATCATCAAAACTGGCCTGAATTAGTAAATTTGTACTTATCTGGGCTTCCACCCTCTCTGCTTCTCTTTCCAACAAAGCAGTTAGTCAGCCTTTTAAAATGTGTCATAATATCAACACTCCTCTAATTAAACTCTCCAATGACCATCCCCGTTCTCTTAGAAGAGAAGTTAATTTGCTGAGAGTATCATGGAAGCCTTATATGATTTGTGCACCATCCATAATTATTTATTTGACCTCATCTTCAACTACTTTTCATCTGTTCATACCACTCCAGCCACATTAGTTCTTAGAAATTGTGAGGCAGCACCCGCCTAAGTGTCTTTCCACTGGCCACCCAGTGTGTGAGATTCAGTTCCCTCAGATATACACATGGCCAATCCCATCAGTTACTTTAAATCTTTGATCAAATGTCACCCTCTTCATGAGGAGTATCCTCCATAAATTATTCAATATTAAAACTCAACATGCAACCCCACCTCTGGGATTCCTAATATCCCTTGTCCTGCTTGGTGTTCCTTCAGTACTTACCATAAATTACTCCTTTATTTGTACATTTGTGTCTGTGTTTTCTGTTAGACATCAATTTTTATTCATTTCATTCACTCATGTATCCTAAAGATTCATATTATTTACATATAGTTTGGGAGTCTCTTTTTTTGTCTTTAACAAAACACCATGAACACATTTATATACTGAAATATTTGCTGAAAAGATGATTTTTCATGTATTATGTTATATCACACACATGTACTTTAATTGATTTGAATGATTGTGGCAAATTTAAATTGCTTATAATATTTTATGCTAATAAGTAACTCCATAACAGACATCGTTAATATGGAAATTACTAGGTCAAGGTATGTTGCCATTTTTAAGGATCCTTATCTCTATTTCCAAATTGTCTGTTAAAAAATTGTCCTTACTCCTATAGCAACAACAAGGGAGGCAGCAAACTGCAGACTAAGAACAGGGCTCTGGAGTCAGAGTGCCTAGGTTCAAAATTCAACTCTGCCCTGAAAACGTGTGACTTAAATAAGCCTCAGCCTCTTCATCTGTAAAGTTGTGTCTTTACACATCAATAGATGTTAGGTGTTATATAAATATGGGTTTTAATTTTGTTTTTAAAATATGCATTTTCATCATACCTGCAAAGTGTTTGATATACATTCATTCCAAATTAACATGTGAATAAGGCATCCCTTGTCGATTTTCACTTGTTTGATGTTGAGACTAACATTTTAATGTTTATTGCAATATAATTTCTCCCCTTCTAATAAATAAATTGCTTCTATTCTTTGTCATTTTCTATTCATGTTAAACTTATTATTTACTTGTATATTCTTTTTCTCTATTTAGGATATTAATCTCTTTTTTCAGGGCTGCAGTAGCATCACTGAAACTTTGTGTATATTAGAAAAGCAGTGCCTCTTTTTTGGCAGACATAGACATAGTCAGGATTCATGGCTTGCTAGATAGGTGGGGGATGTGTTGATATTAGACCCTCCAGGATCTTTGGCCTTTAGGCTTTGAGCAGTGAAAGTCTACACAACTCTCTGAAAGGATGTCACAAGATTGTAAATTCATTAACTAGTGTGTATGTTGATTTTAAGTTTATTGTTTACTATCAGTCAAACACAAAAATATTTTAAAATATTCTGAATTATTCCGCTGTTGACTTTATGTTTAGCAAATCTTTCCCAAAATGTAAATGAAATATTTACTTTTGCTTACTTCTGGTCATTATAAGCTTTCCTATTATAATTCTTGATTTTACATAATATAAACATTCCCATATATTTATTACATTTCAGAAGCAAATGACACTAAAGCAGGTAGGCTACTCCTGACCAATTTCTTTAATAATTATTATCTGTTGTCAATTATCATGTTGTAATTGGGAAAACAGAAACTCAGAAAGGCTTTTTTACTTATTTTAAGTGAAATGCAGTTATCTAATGCCAATGCAGGACTTGAGTCCCTTTACTACCCTCAGCTCTTCTCTGAAATCCCTTAAAATCAGTTTGTGTTACAGTTTTTGTGAAGGGCTACAGAGGAAAACTGCAGAGGGACTTCAATCATATCAACTTAGATCTTAGTCTACTTGGGAGTTGACAAATGGTGGGGAAATAGAAAGGAACTGGCTAGAGTTCGTACTATCTGTAGTCAGGTACAGAACATGATCAATGGTGTTACACTGGGCTTCCATTACAGGATGAAGTCTGTGTATGCTCATTTCCCTATCAACGTTGTTATTAAGGAGAATGAGTCTCAGGCTGAAAATCCGAAATTTCTTGGGTGAAAACTACGTTCACAGGGTTTGGATGAGGGCAAGTGTTGCTTGTTCGTTATCTCAAGCCCAGAAAGATGAGTTAATTCTTGCAGGAAATGATACTGAACTTGCATCAAATTGAGCTGGTTTGATTCAACAAGCCACAACATTTAAAAATAAGGATATAAGAAAAATTTTGGATGGTATCTATGTTTCTGCAAAGGGAACAGTTCAGCAGGCTGATGAAGAAAATCTAATAGTTTTGCAGCAGTGGGTACAAGAAGATGCCAGACCTATTTGTGGTATTTTAAAGATGCAATACAATTCATCTTTAACTTGAAAAAAAAATCAGGTTGTGTTATACAGATAATTAGTTGTCACAGGAACAGCTGTAGATGAGATTATCTTTCTTCAGAACATTCAGGGATATTTGTGATGGGCATAGATCAATTAGAAGAGGAAGCCTGGATTAACCTCGAATGCTGAGGAAGTAGGCTAATAATGATACATAATGTGCAAGCCATTGACTCTCAAGATTTCATTATACAAGACCATATGATTCCAGTGGAAGAAATTATTTTGGTAAATAAAAATCTAATGCTCTTGGTCTGAATAAGCCATCTCCAGAGTTTTGTGCCTGGCCAAAACTGTGTGTAATAATGGACAGGGTAGACACATTTTCCCTATATATTTAGAATGTAACCTGATCTTTTGAATTATTTAAAGGAAAGATGATTTTATACTCTATTAACTGAGTTACATGCATACATGCATACACATTTCTGCTTGAATTATTAAAATAATGGCAGATATGCTTATTTATATGATCTGACTGATATTTAATTTCTTTTTCTTTGTTACCTGGGGAAATGAACATGCTACATTACCACAAATTTCCACCCTAAAATGGTTTATTCCCTAGACTCCATATCAGTAGCTGGCTATGAATGACCCATTACTAAGGGATTCTTATTTTAAGGGGAGAGACACTACAGACATTTACATGCAAAGTCTGAGACTGAAATATCTGAAGTGCTCTAGCTCCAGTTATTTTTAAGGGCAGCTAAAAGAGATGATTAAATTGTCTCTGGAATAAAAGTTGCATGCTTTCAAAATTATTTTAAGGTACAGTAGATTTAAAATAAGAAATGGTGGATCTGCATTGCCTGCACTGAGCATCTTCACCTCCAGGTTAGAAAAAAAGACCTTGCATAAAATAATGTATATATAGTGAAACTATGTCTGGAGATACAAGTCAGAGACTAATGTATTGTGCTATTATTTGGTATATTACATCATTGTTTTTAATTTAAAAAAATAGCATTTTTATACAAAAT
Organism: Chaetophractus vellerosus; assembly: GCA_004027955.1. NCBI lineage: Eukaryota > Metazoa > Chordata > Mammalia > Cingulata > Chlamyphoridae > Chaetophractus > Chaetophractus vellerosus. The sequence goes on from PVKH010002588.1 coordinate 5,132, forward strand.
CACCTTATTTTTTCTGAATATAAATGTAATACTTTAACTAATTTTTAAAAAAGACTTTGAGAAACACAGATTTCTCTGTAAATAGAAACTTATTTGAGTTTATTTTATTCCATTTACTTTAATACCCATTTTTAATCAGCTTTATTGAAGTATAATTTATGTACCATAAAATCTACTCATTTTAAGAGTGCTGTTCAATGATTTTTTAGTATATTTACAGAGTTTTACAGCCAACACCACAATCTAATTTTAGAATCTTTTGATCCAATTGGAAGCTAAGATTTCTTTGTTTTTCCTGAGTTTTCCATTTGATTATTTCAACTTTCTAATTCAATCAATCTTCACAAAAAGTAAATTAAATACAATTATGTTTCAGATTTACATACGAAATTCTTCATGACCACATAGAAGGAAGGAATTTCAATAAAATACAGGTTTCTATGGTCATTAACATGTTTGCTAGCATGGATGTCAGAGTAATGTATACATTTGTGAAGATTTTCTGAATGTGATTATATCTATTGCACCCACAGAGACTTTTAGTTTCAGATTTAAAATCTGAGCTTAAAGAAGGACTAGTATCTAATTACCAAACAAGTTCTTTAATTAAATGTTTTAATATAATATATTTATAAAAGTACAAGAGGAACAAGAAGTATTTTGAGTACACATTATCCTGACAGAAGCCTGGTCGAGTGCTTTTTGAGTGTTGAGTGGATTGAATTGTATATAATAACTATTAATTTATACATATTGAAAATTCTATCATTATAGTAAGCTCACATCATTAGAATGTTACCTATTTGGAATAGTTACTCTTGTTACACTTTGAAACCTTACAAATATTTTTTTTCATGTTAAAGTCTTGAGTTTTATAAAATTCCAACATATAAAGCCTCTTATGAAGGACATTTTTGCATCTTGGTAAATTGCTTGTGAATAATTCTGTTTGATACTCTTTATTAAAAAAGATTTATATAATATTTTCTTCTTAGTGAAGACAATGAAGCACTAGTATTTTTCTCATGATAAACTGATAATCGGAAGTATTCATCACATCCTATTTCCTCTGGATGCTCAGACCTATGTTTTGCAATAAAATGTAGAATTTATCAATAATGTGTGTGATTGTGGAATCACCCCTTAAAAACTATTGCATTTTATGATTTTGTCCTTATTTACAAGTCCTGAAAAATATCCCTTTCACTGAAAGTCATACTAAAATCCTTTAAAAGTTGATGTTTATAGATAATGACTCTAATGTTGTTTTAAATCCAATGGATATTTTAAATCCCAAGCCCAATTGATTAAAAAAAGATAAGAGCAACATAAAATATTTTGGGTTTGGAAGAATTGAATCAAAACTAGGCTGATAGATTTATTTCCCTTTATATTAATTCATTTCTACACTGAATTAAGTGACATAGAAATATGTTTTGTATTACATAAATACAGCCTGAATGAGTGTGAAAGAACAAATGAGCAAAGAAGAAGAAATACTATTGATAGAAGAAGTCACGCAAGGGACTAAAACTGTCAATATTTAAAGCAGACATAATAGACATGTAAAATTTGGTAAATTTACAAAAAGTCATTCAATTTTACACTTCAAATTGGTGAAGTTTTAAATAACCAAATAATACCTTAATACAATATTTATATAATCAAATATTCAAAGCAGGGTTAACATGGGAGAAATCACAACTCCTTTGCTCTTTAGGAAGCAATATCTTGAGCTAAACTTTTATTGGAGACTAAGACATGATTATTCTGAACCAGATCTTCCTTATGATTTGTTTAATCATATGCACTGCAACTAATTATACCATTAATAATTTTTCTTTTTTTGCATTACACGGTTTTCCTTATTTTTAAATCATGAGACAAAATATTTCTCATTATAATATATACAAATTTTAAAAAATTAAAAGAGGTATATTAATATACTACCCTAAGTCTCTGTATGTACCAGTCTAAACTCCTTTCTCTCTGTCTTCCTTTCAATAGATCGATATAGATGATAGATAGATGATAGATATATAGATTTACTGATTGCAGCCAATATTCCCAGCCTTTTGAAATACTCTATAAGTAAACTCTGTCAAACTTGCATTGTCTGTAAATTTGCTCACCATTTTCCCAGGTTGATGAAGATTTTTTTAAATTTATTTTTTTATTTATTACATATCCCCCCCTTTCTGCTTGTTATTGCTGCATTCATTTTTGCATTCTTCTGTGTCTGCTTGTCTCCCCCTGCTGCGGGGACCCACCCAGTCAGCTCACCGCAAGGTGGCCTGCCCACTCGTGGGGGCTTACCCCACTTGTGGGGGCTTGCCCTGCCCATGGGGGCTTGCCCCACCCCCTGTAGCTTGCTTTCTCAAGGCAGTCTGCCTGCTCAGGGAGGCCCTGGGACTACCAATTGGGCTACAGCCGGCCCCTGGTTGATGAAGATTTTTAACAGGAGGAGGTTGTGGAAAAGGTCTTGTGGCCTGCAACTAGAGGTTTCCTCCTTGATGGCATAAATGAACTTTTTGGATTAACACTTCCTAATTGTCCTATAATTTATATCATTTTCCTTAATTTTTTTATGAGAGAATGTGACAAAGGGCATTCTATAATTATCATAGACCATGATAATGGCATACCCACTAAATTAGTAAACAACATACATGACCAGAGCTACTGAGTCCATGATCTGGGAGCTATTCTGCATTTATGCATCACTCCAAATGGGTCCTACATCCAGAATATCCTTTTTTTTTAAACCTCCATTTATTGGGACTTTTTTTTTCCAAATCAATTTTATTGGTACATATTAATAAAACATACAATTTATCCAAGTTGTATAGTCAATGGTATTTGGCATAATCGCATAGTTGTGCATTCATCACTTCAATCATTATTAGAACATTTTCATTATTTCAATAATAATAATAATAATAAACAAACAAAAAATTCCTCACCTCTCAAACTCTCTGTGCTTCCCCCACTGTACATAGCTGATGTTTTTGGATATTCTATCCAAAGCATACACTCAATGGCCTCTAGCACAATCACGATGTTGTACACCCATCATCCCACAAATTCTAGAACAATTTCACCACTCCAAAAAGAAAGACTCCAAACCCTTAACATTCTTTCCTCAGACATAAATATCCACTGATCTAATTTCATCTTTATAAATTTATTTATATTTACATATTTTATAAATGGAATAGTGCAATATGTAGTACTCTGTCTTGTATATTGTTTGTTTTTTTGTCTGAAATTTACATTTTGTACTAATAACTTACATTTGTTCAGCTTCAAAGAAAAAAGGTTGTATATATGCAGTTCTAACCATATTCATATTTCATATAAATATTTATATTTCTTATAATATACTTAGTTCACAATAGGTGTTGATGAGTGAAGAAAGCCAGATACAAAAGGACAAATATGGAATCTGCTTTTTATAACTTAAAGAAATTTTTCCTTCTTTAAACTGTGACATCAATGAAATAAATTTATTTCTTCTGTTCGCTTCAGGAGAGATGGGTCTTTCAATAGTTAGATACAGCCACCTACCAAAATGCCTTTGCTAGATTTATTCTGTTTCTGTGAGTAATGGGAAAAGGAAGTTAAGGATGACAGACTTTATAATCTTTATGCCCTTGTGTTTATTTTATTAAATTTTCATTTCAATACCTACATCAGATGCTTAAAACCAAACATTAATCGGGCAGTGATATTGATAAAGATGGAGGAACATAATGTCATTCAGAAAAACTTCACAATCTCAAACACTCCTAAGGGGTTTTGGTTCACATTAAGTACTTGATTGACCTATTCCATCTTTCCTCATGGAAAAATGCCATAGATGAGAGAATAAAATAATTCCTACAACTCTCCCCTATGCTGGGGTCTCTCGGCATGTCCACTGACCTTAAGGAAACACTGAAGTCTGAAAAAGGCAAAATACATGTGGGCATGGAATTGTTTTTAATTTTCCATTTATTGTATTTTAGGGTATCTTTACAACTTACAAATTGTATCCAGATATCATTTAGCTGACCACTTTCTATGTGTCTGGAATTTGATAAGCACTTTCATTTACATTTTTTTTCTTCATATAGATTAAAAACAAATCTGAAACCTGAGATGATGGACGTGCAGAATTATTCCTTGGTGTCAGAATTTGTGTTGCATGGACTCTGCAATTCATGGTATCTCCAAATGTTTTTCTTTGTATTCTTCTCTGGAATCTATTTAGCCATTGTGTTGGGTAACCTTCTCATTGTGGTCACTGTCATTTCTGACTCCCGCTTGCACTCTTCCCCTATGTACTTCCTGCTCGGGAACCTATCTTTCATTGACATGGGGCTGGCTTCATTTGCCACACCCAAGATGATCAGGGATTTTCTTAGTGATAGAAAGCTCATCTCCTTTGGGGGATGTATGGCTCAAATCTTCTTCTTCCACTTTATTGGTGGGGCTGAGATGGTACTGCTGGTTTCCATGGCCTATGACAGGTATGTGGCCATATGCAAACCCTTGCATTACATGACTATGATGAGTCAGAGGACTTGCATTGGACTGGTGTTGGTTTCATGGACTATCGGTTTTGTGCACTCCATCAGTCAAGTAGCTTTCACTGTGAATTTACCTTACTGCGGCCCTAATGAGGTGGACAGCTTCTTTTGTGATCTCCCTTGGGTGATCAAACTTGCTTGCATGGACAGCTATGTCTTAGGAATACTTATGATCTCAGACAGTGGGTTGCTTTCCATGAGTTGTTTTCTGCTCCTCATGGTCTCCTACACAGTTATCCTGGTCACTGTGCAACAGCGTGCTGCTGGTGGGATCTCCAAAGCACTGTCTACTTGCTCTGCTCACATCATGGTTGTCACTCTCTTCTTTGGGCCTTGCATTTTCATTTATGTGTGGCCTTTCAGTAGCTTCTCTGTGGATAAGATCCTGTCTCTATTTTACACCACTTTTACTCCGCTTTTGAATCCCTTAATCTACACATTGAGAAATGATGAGATGAAAGCAGCCATGAAGAAACTGTGGATCCGACATGTGACTTTTGAATGAATTCTAGCTTTGCAGCAATAAATTCTTTTTTTTTAAAGATTTATTTATTTTTATTACATATCTCCCCTCCCCCCCCCCGCTGCGGTGATGCGCCGAGACCGGTCACTACGCCGAGACCGGTCACTACGTAGGCGTGGCTTTCCCCGCTTGTGGGCAGCTTCTGCTTCCATTCACGGCCGGCTTTCAGTTCGTAGGTGGCTGGCTGCGCTCCATTCGCGGGCGACCTGCCCAGCCCGTGGCAGCTTTTGCCTGTCCATGGCAGCTTTTTGCCCTGCCCACGGCGGCTCTGGCCCGCCCATGGCGGCTTGCCATTCTCAAGGCAGTCTGCCCGCTAGGAGAGGTCCCCGGGAACCGAACCCGGGGCCTCCCATGTGGTACGCCGGTGCCCTATCCACTGGGCTATCGAGCCGGCCCCAGCAATAAATTCTTTAATATGATTCTATTAAAATATTTCATTCTATTATACTGATATAATTTGTTATGTGTGATATTACAGATAAACAGTTGTCGATGGCAATTAAAAAATAATACTTGCATTTATCCTCTACACCACACCTACATTTTGGAATACCTTCTGTGACTTTCTTTTTTTAAAAATCCAGATTTATCCTACTTGTTTACCTCAGGTTGATATAAAAATGAATTTTAATATCCTAGTCATACTTCAACCTGTAAGAGAGAGACACAGAGAAGGTAGCCTGGAATTAAATAATGTCCAGGGAAAATTTGGCCTGTTTTGGAGGCTTGAGAAGAGAAAAATAAGCACCATTTCAACATCCATATATTTAAAAAGGATTTTAAAGTACCCTTTCTCATGAATATTTATTATGTAAACCTTTTATTTTTTCAAACATAAATGTATAACAGTGATATTCTATTATAGAAGTCAGTTTTTATGTGGGAAAATCCATATTTTCTGATTAAATAATTCAGAGTAAATACAAACTAGAGTATTACCAAACAATGTACATTAGATTATTGATTTAATAAATATCCACCCAAAGTATACTTCAAATAAGCACTGCATCTCTTTACGGAATTGATTTTGTCCATCAGAGAGTAATTTATTAGGAAGCTTGTGTTTGAATAGTATATTCTTATGATGGAGTTTCCATGGTTTCTCCTTCTTTTTGTTTGTGTATATGATTTTTTCATTAGAGATGTTGTGATTATGGTGACTTTTTAATTGTCCTTATATCCTAAAAAGGCAATCCCAATGAAGAGTTAACACTGATATTGACCAAATTAATAGAGAACTTAAGCAAATTTTTTCATAGGTTGACTCTGAAACATCCAACCAAAGAGAAGATTGGATAATGATCCAATTACTTGAGTGACTATATAAACACCCCAATAACTCTGGACACTATTATCAAACACTGGAAGCATGCTCCTGTGTACTTCTTATTTTTCCTAAGCCTAATTTCCTACCCATATGAATAAACATTAAAAGAACACAGAAGGAAGCAACTTATGCCTTAAAATAAATTTCTCTACAATACCCATGCTTCTTATTGTGATAATGCCATTTATGGATTTTATAAATTTTGGAAAAGGCCATTTTATGATGAACTATCTACCTAGGTGAATGTTAAAAAAAAAGAGCCTTAGGATTAATTTCCCTAGTTTTATTGATATAATCTTGATTCAACTTTATACTAAGACTTGATAGACTTTGGAAATAGCTATTTTTTTTGCCTTAAGAGAATTAAATCTATTTACACATTTATTTATTAAATTAATATATATTCATCAATTACCTAATATATTTCAGATTTCACTCACTGAGGTAGGACTGGAGATAGAACATTTAAGATCACACATTCCTAAGCTCAAGGATCTTTCAGTTTAGGGGAATAAAGGAAAATGTATAGTTGATTATAAAATATGCAATAAAGTGAGAGTTATAGTAAGAATAAACATGATAGGCTTTGAGAGGACATGAATGGTAAACTAAACCCAGTATTAATTTTAGGAAAAATTCAAATTTTCTTTGAATTCCTAGGACTCTGTCATATTTAATAGAATAATGTATATAGTGTATTTGGCATAGAACCATTCATACAGAAAATGCTATTCAAATATATGCCAAACACATGAGGCATTTCTGACTTCCTAGAAATATTCAAAGTCTCATGCTCTATTCTCAATATTTACTCAACTCAGAACCATCATTTCATTGTATTAATGCCAAAATTGTGACCTCTTAAAATATGTTTTTTAAGTTCAGAAGAGCAGGTCACTGAAATATTTCTGTGAAGTTGCAGGCATCATAATTATTCCTATTTGTCTTAAATTGCAATCATTGAGAGATCAGCTGATTTCTCTAAAAATTGTCCATGATGTGTCCTTGTTTTTTTCAATATGAATATTAAAGTATCTTTTAAATCACATTATTTTTTCTTAGAAATCTTATTAATGTAAGTCATCCTAAATGCTGAATTTTCAAAGGAGGTTCCCAAATTTCAAGATTTTCATTAGAAATAAAATTCCATTCCTATAAATTGTATACCAGTTTGGCATTGTTTATGAATTCCAAAAATAGATATTGGATTATGTTTGTAAATTGGTCTATACCTGGGTGTGATTAAATTATGATTAAGATTTTGATTGGGTCACATCAGTTGGATGTTGAGTCTCTGCCCACCAATGGGGTGAAGAGTCACAGAGAAAACTACATGGCAGAGAAGAGAATTAGAGTTTTAATGCTGGAGCTCAGGAAGTAAGCACAGAGAGGAGCAGAGGGAAGGCTTGATTAGACACGGCAGAGGCCCCAGGAAGAGAGAAGAGCCATTTGCCTGATAGTCTACAGGTGGCCTGTGGAGAGAACAGAGCAGCTGATCCCTGAGAGTGGCAAGCCCCAGGAAGAGAGGAACCCAGGAAACCTGAACCCTTGCAGGTATTGGCAGCCATCTTGCTCCAATAAGTGGCAGTAAACTTTAGTGAGGGGAGTAACTTATGCTTTATGGCCTGGTAACTGTAAGCATCTACCCCAAATAAATGTCCTTTAAAAAAGCCAACAGATTTCTGGTATTTTGCATCAGCACCCCTTTGGCTAACACACCATTATCACCATTAGACAGTAAATCTTCACAGAGAATCAATAAAGGGAAAAACACTTTGAGTAATACATTGGAGGATCTGGACCTAATAGACATACACAGAACATTACACCCAAATACAGCAGGGCATACATTCCTCTAGAGTGTGCTTGGATCATTCTCCAGGATAGACCAATGCTAGGCCACAGAACAATAATCCATAAATTCAGAAAGATTGAAATTTACAAAGTAATTTCTCTGACCACAATGGAATGAAACTGGAAATCAGTAAGGGGCAAAGAACCAGATTAGGCACAAAGACAGAGAATTTAAACAACACACTCTTAAACAATCAGAAGGTCATGGAGGAATTTAAAAAATAGATGAGTAACTACCTTGAAATGAATGAAAATGACAACAGAATGTATCAAAACTTATGGGATATGAATCTTGAGGACTTTATGTTGATTGAAGCAAACCAGTCAGTGAAGGACGAATATTACATGACCTCACTGCTATGAATTAAAGATATTGAGCAAACTCGTAGATCTATTCTCTGGAAGATAGGAACACAGGAAATAGGAAGAAGAAAGATGTGAGCTAACGCCCATATGGAGGTAATCTATAATAAGGTGAAAGTGTGCAATTGCGTATTGAAGGGATATGACAGGAGGGTAGTGATATTATTGGGTTGGGTGGTGCAGGTTTGACAGGTGAGTAGATTGGGGAGGGTGGGTTGGAAGGTCCAGGGAACTGGGGGAAGGGTTGGGAGAGGGACCAGAGCTGGGGATTTGCAGGTATTTGGTTGAAAATACAAAGTTGGGAATGCTCTTATGGCAATATGACAAGGAAAGGTTACTGGTTTAGGTTGTTGGGTGCAGGGGCATTCAGGACAGGGCATAACTGGTGCAGGTTTCTAAGGAGTGTGTGAGTGATCATTTTCTCATAATGTGTTGTATCAGTGGGTGGAGACCCACAAAATGAGTGGGAAGGAATTGGACTCTCATCTTTGGGTGGACCGATATGTTCACAGAGGGCGGGTAGTCTCTCGAGAGCATGAGTGGTTCCAAATAGGGGAGGACAAGCCAATGTGTCAAGACTTCAGTGTTGTTGCAAGTAATTATAAATCTTGTCATCTAAGGAGTGAAGCCAGTGGGTCGCCATGGGCTCCAAGGGGAAGGGGAGGGACAAATAGAATAGATGGAACAGGGGCTATTTAGTGGGCAATGGAAGTATTCTACATGATTTGCAATGATGGATACAGGCCATATTAAATATCAAAATTTATAAAATTGTATGGTCTAAAATGTAAACCATAATAAAGCCATTGACCATGGTTAGTAGCAATGTTTCACTATTTGTATATCAGTTATAACAAAGGTACCATACACATATGAAAAGGTATTCATATGGGAAGATGAAAAGGCAGATGATGTTGGGTATATGGGGGTCTCCTGCATTCTGTATGTGACTTTACTGTGGCTGGAAACATCTTTGAAAACAAAATGAAAAAAAGTAAGACATGAGAATAAATGGAAGAAAATTTCACTGTATATACATACAGGACACCAGATATTACAGTGATGAAAAGCAAAATATCAAAAAAATTAATATTTTTTATTTTTAATATACTAATCTTTTATTTTATTTATAATTTTTAAATTTTTTAATATATTTCTTTTCTTATAGCTGCCATTATTATTTCATTTTCCTACTAATTGTATTTTGCAATTTTGTTGGCTTCATTTTTCAAGAAGCTTTGGATGACAGAAGGGTTACAAATGGGGCAGGGGAAGATCATTGGCATGGGGTATCAGTGATAGGGGATATATGGGAGGAAGTTCACTTAAGCATACATATAAGGTATATAAATATGTTTAAACGATCACAGGTCATTGTTACAGTGGGTGGAGTCATCCTGGAGAGCTCTGCCACATTCCCTAAGGGAGTAGCAAAAGTCCCCCAAATGCAGGGGCAATGACTGGTGAAGTAGGGTGATCCATTGATGGGCCCTTGATAGTATGCTTATGAGCCTTTGCTCTTGAAATGGAAACTCACACTAGTGTTGTGTGGTGCCTAAGAGTTGTCTCCTGAGAGCCTCCTTGTTGCTCAAATGTGATCTCTCTTTAAGCCAAACTCACCATATAAAGGCATTACCTTCCCCCCAGTGTAGGACATAACTCCCAGGGATGAGCCTCCTTCGCACCAATTAGCAATGCAACTGGAGAAAGACCCTGAATAAAGGGGGGAAAGGTAAAGACAAACGAGCTTATATGGCTAAGAGACTTCAAAGTGAATTTGGAGGTCATCTCGGTGGTAAAGTTTATGCACATCTCAGCAGGATCTCATAGACTGCCAAAGTGGATACTAGCCACAAATAGTGGGGCTCCTGAGGGCTCTGGAGACACCCAGGTCCTGTGGTCAGGGCAGATAGCTCCAGAGTTTGGTGCCTTGTCATTGGACTGTGTTTGGAGTTTGTGCTCCTGAGAATGACAGAATTGGACTCAGTTATTGCTTCCCTACACATGGTTCATCTGTCCCTTTTCTTTAAACATATACTTGGTGCTGGAGTTTGTAGGTGTACATCCAAGAGCCTGGAATCTTTGAGCTGACCATGTGCCAGCTGGGCCCTGAGCAGAGATGCAACACCTACTCTTCATTTCATGGAGCAATGAAAAAAATTACAACGTTGATATGTAGGCAGTGGCTTCTGGAGCCTCGGGGCAGGGAGAGGGAAAACTCTTGTAACACGGGGACTTTTTCAAGACTTGGGAATCATCTTGAATTGCATTGAAAAGACAGATATAGGCCATTTTATATCATCCCATAACATGCTGAACTGTATGGGAGGGAGTGTAGACTACAATGTGAACCATGGTCCATGCTCAGTGGCAATGCCCCAGGATGCATTTATCAATTGCAATGAACATGCCATACTAATGAAGGATGTTGTTTATGTGGGAGGGTGTGAGAGGTGTGGGAAGTAAGGCATATGAGAATCCTTATATTTTTGGTGTAACAGTATGTAATCTAAATATCCCTTTAAGATTAAAAAAAATAAACTTTATAATAAAATTTCATGGGATGCATTAAAAGCTGTACTTAGAGGGAAATTCAAAGCCGTAAATCTACAGCAAAGCTTCTAGAGCTCATGAACGTGTTCAGTAAAGTGGCAGGTTATTAGATCAATGTGCAAAAAATCAGTAGCATTTCTCTATGCCAATAACGAGAAAACTGAGAAGGAAATCTAGAAAAAAATCCCATTTACAGTAGAAGCTAAAAGGATCAAATACCTAGGAATAAATTTAACTAAAGATGTAAACAACTTGTATGCAGAAGGGTACCGAACACTGTAAAAGAAAGTCAAAGAAGACCTAAATAAATGGAAGAATATTCCCTGTTCATGGATAGGAAGATTAAACATCATTAAGATGTCTATCCTACCCAAACTGATCTGCAGATTTAATACTATCCCAATACAAATTACCACAGCATTATTTACTGAATTGGAAAAGCTAACTATGAGATTTATTTGGTAGGGCAAGGGATACTGAATAATCAAAAGCATATTGTGAAAGAAAATCAAATCTGGGAATCACAACACCTGACTTTAAAACACACTATAAAGCTGCAGTGGTCAAAACTGCATGGTATTGGTAAAAGGATAGATATACTGACCAATGGAACTGAATTCTGATATAAATCTCCACATATACAGTACCTGATATTTGATAAGGCCACCAAGCCCACTCAACTGGGAGAGAATGGCCTCTTCAAAAAATGGTGACTGGAGAACTTGATATCCATATCCAAAAGAATGAGAGAGTAATATCACCTCAGCCTTTATACAAAAATTAACTCAAGATGGATTAAAGATACACATATAAGAGCCAAGATCATAAAGATCTTGGAAGATAATGTAGGGAAGTACCTACAGGTCCTTATATTAGGAAATGATTTCATGAAGTTTACAACCAAAGCACAAGCAACAAAAGAAAAAAATAAATGGGACCTCTTCAAAATTAAAAACTTTTGTACCACAAAGAAGTATGTCAAGAAAGTGAAAAGGCAGCTTCTCACTGGGAGAAAATATCCACTGCTGGTGGGAATGTAGAATTGTGCAGCCAATGTAGATGACAGTCTGGCGGTTCCTCAGGAAGCTAACTCTAGAACTTCCATATGATCCAGCAATCCCACTGCTAGTTATATATCCAGAAGAAATGAAAGCAGGGACATGAACAGATGTATGCACACCAATGTTCATAGCAGCATTATTGCCAAAAGTTGGAAACAACCCAAATGTCCATCAACAGATGAATGGATAAACAATTTTTGGTACATATATAAAATGGAATATTACATAGCTGTAAGAAGGAATGCAGTATTAACAAACAGGATAACGTCAATGAATCTTGAAGACCTTATGTTGAGTGAAGCAAACCAGGCACTGAAGAACAAATATTACATGACCTTACTGATATGAATTAAGCAAACTGAGCAGACTCATAGAGTTGGAGTCTCAAAACTAGGTTTACATGAGACAGAAAGGGAGAAGAAGGTTGAGAGTCAATGCCCAAGTGGGCAAAATCTATGATAAGGTGGAAGGGTTTAGTTGTCCAGTTAATGGATATAATAGTGGTGCAGTAATGCTATTAGGCTGGACATTGCTGGTCTGTGAGGGGTGTAGGGTGGAGAGTTTGGGTTGGTGTGTCTATGGAACTGGGGGGAGTGTTGGGGGAGACAGCAGGTGAACTAAGGCGATTTGCTGGTATGTGACTGAAACTACAACTTTGGGAATGTTCTTTCGAAAATATGGCAAGGGAGGGTAACTGGTTTAAGGCATTTGATGTTGGGGACATGCGTGACAGTTCATACCTGGGGAAGGCTTCTATGGAGTGTGTAGCGTTCATCTTGCATTAGTGTGTTGTATCAGGGGATGGATACTCATATAAAGAGCAAGAAGGTGTTGGACTATCATGCTGGGGAGTCCTGCCATGATCTCAAATAGAGGAGCAGGAGTCTCTTGAGAAAATAGGCAGTGCATAATAAGGGAGGACAGGCTAGTATGTCAAGCCCTCAATGCTGTTGCAAGTAACTATGAATCTTTTCCTTCAATGAATTAATCTTGATGGTTACTGTGGGTCCCAAGCAGAGAGGGAGGGAGAAATAGAACAGATGGAACATGGGGCATTTTGGGGGTGATGGAATTGTTCTCCTCGGTCTTGCAAGGGTGGTTACAGACCATGGCAAACTTCATCAAAATCTATAAAAATGTACATTCCAAAATGTAAACTGTAATGTAAATCATTGGCCATGGTTAGTAGCAATGTTTCAATATTTGTACATCAATTGTAACAAACATACCATCTGCACATAAAATATTATTAATAGGGGAAAGAGAAAAGGGAGGATAATGTTGGGTATATGGATATCATCTATATTCTATATGTGACTTTTCTGTAATCTAAAGCTTCTTTGAAGACAAAATACTGGGGGAATAAATGGAAGAAAATGCCACTGTACACACAAGACAGCATATCTTACAATGATAAATGATATAATGTCAAAAATGTCAAAAATGTCAAAAAATTTTAATGTTGTAACAATTTTTATTATTTCAAACTTTAAAAAATTGTATTTAATTCATTAATTTTAAAACTATCATTATTATATCATCTTCTTATTAATTTTATTCGGTTATTTTGCTGGCTTCAGTTTTGAAGAGGTTTTGGAACACAGATGGGTTACAACTGTGGCAGGGCAAGATCATTTGTGTGGTTTGACAGAAATGGGGAATCCATGGTAGGAGGTTCACCTGGGCATACCTATACAGCATATGAATGTGTTCAAATGTTCAAGGGGCATTGTCACTGTGTGTGGGGTGGGAATTCATCCAATAACCCTAAGAATATTGAACTCTTATCCTGGGTAGCTCTTCCACATTCTCTAATGGGACAGCAAGAATCCCCCAAGTGCAGGGGCAGTGACTAGTCAAGGAGGATAGACCATTGATGGGCCCTTCATATTGATGACTGTACTTATGAAACTTACACCATTGACTTCCAAAGTAAATATTGCCACAATCAGTTGGCCTCTGAGGGCACTGGAGACATCAAGAGACTATAGGCAGGGCAGAAAGCTCAGGAATTTGGTGCCCTGCCAGTGGGCCCTACTTTGGAATATGCTCCCCAGTGTGACAGAGTTGCACTCAGTTGTGTTTTCCCTGTACATCACTCTTCTGCCCCTTCTAATTGAACCTATAGTTTGTACTAGAGTTGATAGGTGTATGTCGAAGAGACTTATATCTTTGGCCTGTCCATGTACCATTTGGGCCTGAATGTCAGCAGGTTTGCAACACCTACTCTCTATTTCATAGGACTCACCCAGGACAACCAATAAATGGATGACGATGGAAAACAATCACCTCAAGGAACACAGAGAATCTACAAATGCAAGAAAGATAGTTCCATCTATCTGCCCCACGGGACTTAAGCCCCCTCTGATTTAGAGGTGGAGTGGGCATCACCATCTCAGAATCCTCAGGATTCGGGAATGAACGATGGGTTAGAGTAGACTTACTCTAAAGATTTATTGTTACTCTAGCAATGGAGGAACTTTCATTATTGACATGGAGGCAGTGGCCACTGGACGTTCTGAAGGGAGGGACAGGGTAAAACTAGGTATAATTTGGGGGCATTTTCAGGACTTGGGAATTGTTCTGAAAGACATTGCAATGACAGATACAGACCATTATATTTATTGTTATAACTTACAGAAATTTGTGGGAGACAGTGTAAACTACAATTTAAATTATACCCACCACTTAGTGGCAATGCTCCAAAATGTGTTAATCTATTGTAACAAATGTACCACACTAATAAAGAATGTTGTTAATGTGGGAGAATGTGGGAGGGCTAGAGAGCAGGGCATATGGTAATTCCCAATATTATTTATGTAACATTTATGTAATCTATTTATTTTTAAAAAGAAATAAAAAAGCATATGAAAATTATATAAATATTGAAAACACAGAATAAGTTTCAGTAGGACTCTGAAACAGTTTGATTGGCATGCAGGCTGGGTCTTCCAATCTCAGGCAGATTTTGTGAGGAAAATGACATATAAATGAAGCTGATATTTTTGACCAGTGATTCTCAAAGTGTGGTCTGGGTACCTCAGTGGTCTTTGAGAATCTTTCTGGGCTTTGAGGTCTCAACTACTTTCATCATATTATGAAGTTGTTATATATTTTCTTCATTGCCATTTTTTCACAATAGTTAAGTGAAGTTTCCAGGTTATATGAGGTGTGATATGTCAAGAGACTGAGTATAGATGTAGATACAAGAATCCAACTGTTTCTCTTAAGCCAAATATTAAAGAGACATGCAAAAATGTAGACAAATAAAATCCTTTCCACTAATGTTTTTATTTAACCAGAAAAGCTATTTTTTAAAATATGCATATTTTATATTAACATATATTTAGTTTATTATTGGTAATTTAAAATTAATGTGTAAATGGGCATTTTACTCAGTTTTAATTTCAAAATGGTAAATATTAACAGCTATTATTAAAATATATTAAAACTTTTTAGGGTCCTTGATAATTTTTTAAGATAATTAAGGCGACTTGAGACAAAAAAAACCTTGAGAACCATTATTCTAAAGAAAACTTCCAAAGAGCTTTTTATAGGGCTTGACTTGTTTAAATTTTCCATTGGTAGACTGTATTGTTGCTACATTCTCTAAACATTATGACCATTAAGATCCACATTTGAAAATAACAGTATGATTTTGGAAAACAAAATGACCTTTAGGGTAAAAATCACAAGTGATTTTTAAATTCAGCATCCAGATATCACAAATTGATTGGAGTTTTTAAAAATAAACCAATAAATAAATAAAATGAAGAAACTATTTTAATTTTATTTTTATATTGATTGTATTTTGTTTTGCAAAGCACGGGGACTTACAATCTAAAGTTAAAGTAAATTAATCTATATTCCTAAATCTTAGTCATGAGTTAAAATATATCCAAAACCTTTAAATTTGTGGACATATATGCCTTTATTTTTAAGCAATGCTTACTTAAAGTATAAGTTTTGCAATTTGAAAAGCAACTATTTCATCACTAGGAAGAATTCATCTAAACTAGCCATTTCATCAAAACTCCATGCAATCACCAAGTCTCAGACTGAGTGAATTGCTAACAGTTCTACAAGCCCAGCCCCCCAAATTTCCTATTGCCTTTTCAATTGACTTTAGATTTTCTCTCTTCATGTGTCCCCCATTTGTTCTAAATATCTCTATATTTGTGGTTCTGCCTCTAAATATTTAATGCCTATATAGATCTCTTTGTTATATTTAGTTTCTTAAAGAGTGTGTATAAGCATTTGTTATTTTTTCTATATTTCATTCAACTATAAATATATGTTCTTAAGATTTCAAACATCTGTCTCTTGTCTATTCCTTTTCCATCCTCTACCCCCACTTTTCTAACTACCTTTTAACTCCTTGTTGTTTCTCTGCTATAACGTATTCAGTGTAGATATGAACTCTATATATCATTAATTTAAAACTTACTTTGAATTAAAGACGATAAAGTGAAAAATACAAACTGAAAATTTATAAAATAAATGGAAAATGGTTATAGAAAACATATCTAGGAGAATATTAGTGTTTCCACTTGGCAAAAGGTTTTAAACA
Organism: Chaetophractus vellerosus; assembly: GCA_004027955.1. NCBI lineage: Eukaryota > Metazoa > Chordata > Mammalia > Cingulata > Chlamyphoridae > Chaetophractus > Chaetophractus vellerosus. The sequence continues at coordinate 21,954 of PVKH010002588.1, forward strand.
AGGAGCAGGAAAATCAAATATTAAATTGATATGATTTTAATTATATCTTAAAAACTTCTGGAAAATAAAAGACTATAAATGATGGGGAAACAGACACCAATCTATATTCCAAATAAAGGAATAAAGCCATAATATTCAAAAAAGTGCCCCAAATCAAAAGTGAAAAGAAAAAGAATATGCAAGAAATGTGCACTAATGTTGGTCAGTGTTTCTAAATGCAAAAGTTTTTGACATATTTTATCTAGAAAACTAAGGAAACAAACTTTAAAATAACATCATCTTTTATATGTAACTTGATCTCTAACATATGATATATTTTTCTTCAGCCAAGCTTACAGTTCATATAAAAATCTCATAAATATTAAATTCAAATATGTACCATTTAAAAAGATTTGTCAAAGGCAGTTATGCTAAGAAAGTAGAGAGGACACATTAATATGGTTAGGTATACTGGTTCCTAATATCTAAATTTGCATATATCCCTAGAAATATTGCTCCAAGCTTGGAACTAAGTCTCATTGCTGGAGACACAACTTTCTATTTATCCTAGAATGGAGATTACTTTGAATCACAACTAAAATAGCAAGCTTATGTCAGGCCAAATCATTTCATTTCACTCTAATTCTCTTCATTATACCAAATGAAAAAAATGTTGAATTAGAATAGGTAATGTATAAAATTCTGAAGCAAAATCTAGCTTGCTGACTAAAGAGCAGCATCAGAAACCTTAAAATATTATATTGAATATGTACATTAATTATTAGAAAAAACAAAAGACCATCTAACTAGTTGCAAAAATGACATTAGATCAAATTGAGTATCCTTTCTTAATGAAATCATAATAAAACTGATATAAAATGAAATTTCTTAACTTGTAAAAGATATCTCTTCAAAATACTTATGTTAATAATATTTTAACAGTAAAACACAGTAAGCTCTCTAATTGATGTCAAGAACAACCAAGGGTGGTCTCTATGGTAAATAGTGTGCTTGTTCCAGGTTACTTAGGGTCTTTCCTATAAATGATTATATTTCCATTTCTCACAGATATTAGACTAGGTCGGGTAACTTAACGTTGGGCAATGAAGTGTGAGAAAAAATAAAATATGCCCCTTTTATAAGAAAGCCTTTAAGAACAATTATATATTTCCCCAGAGCTGTTTTTCTTCTTCCATGAAAAAAGAATGTTCACTTTTATCCTGGATCCCAGGATGAAGAAGACATATAGAGCCAACTAAGGGCCAACCATTAACAGAAGAAGACCTGTTTTGTTGAAAGCCACTGATATATGCAGTTTATTATGATGACAACCTGGGAAAAACCTATTAATACATCTCCATCACAGTTCCTATTGAGACTTATGAAATGAGACAAAGGTAGCAAATTAATGTAAGGTTATTAAAAAGGAAGCGAGGAGTTTTTGTTACTGGCTGATAAAATGATTTTAACATTTTTTTTTCTTTTTGATGGGTGTGCTTCTCTATTTGGGAATAAAAGGAGAGGAGGAATTTTTGACCCAAGGAAAACATAAAGAATTTTATTCACCCAGAACTCTTCCCTCTCACTGTGGGTTTTCAAGCAAATAACAGGAGAAGAGAGCTCCACAAAGCCTCAAATGCACACATCTGTACATAATCCCAGAGATACCTGCATGTGCCCTGTCACCTTCTTTCACACTCATGCACTTGCTTTTCACAGACAATTATGGCTCCTTCCCCTACACCCTAAGCCTTGGAGATAGTGCTGGCTTTGCAGAGCTCCTAGTCCATTTAGCACTGGGCTGGGGAGTGGCAGGCCATGAAGCTGCTTCCCCTGAGGTGCAGAGAGGAGCAGCCCACTAACACAGAACACAGGGGACATTGTGGCCAGAGCAGGCAAAGGGACCAGAGGCCTCCTTCCCTCCCCCTTCAGGACTGCAGGCTTCCAGCCAGAAGGCAAAAAAGGGACATGGAGTTTGGGTGTGGGAGTGTGGAAAAATGGCTGCAGCAAAGAACACTCTGCCCCCTCCCTCTTTGAAGCTGTCTCTGAAAGTAAGAAGGGAAAGAGTTTGACCCAAGCTCTGCTTCTACTGGAGTTCTTTGCCAACACTAGGTCTACATAGACAAAGAAAGGCAAAAATCATAGTGTGAGAAGGAACACATGTGAAGAGGGTATCAGTTACTCCCACAGCAGGAACTTATCACCCTTTTGTTGTCCTTGAGATGAGGAAGGAGGCAGTGAGGGAGATCCCTGGGTCCAGCAGCAGCCCCATCTTTGAGAATCAGAGATAAAGCTCATCTTACTAGTCTCCTGCCCCCAGCCTGAGAGCAATGGAGTATCCCAATTCCAGAATGTGTGGAGCCCTTCCTCAGGGGCCTGGAGTTTTGGACTCACCCCAGCTCTGGAATGTTTGGGTGTGTGAGGAAGTGGGTAGGAGGGTTTGAGGGGGCAGAAAAGAAGGTAGCACCAGGCTGGGTCCAGCTAGTGTGCCACTCCAGATCTGCCTGGACTGCAGCCCTCCCAGAGGGACCCACACCTGTTTTAGTTGGAAAAAAAAAAACAAGAAGTTTGTCAAGGGAACAGAGCCCAAGAAAGGGGCAGAACAAGGCTTCAGGTAGCAAAAAATCTGGGGGAGGGTGTAGGAACCTACCAAGAGATTGGACAAAAATATAATTCAATAAATTGTGTTGACAGAAAATACGAAGGAAATAAAATCTTCCTTTTATATGTGCTTTAGTTTCCTCATTGCTAAAACGAATATCAGGCAATGGATTGGTATAAAGATTGAGAAAGTATTGATTCATAATTTTAAGTTTAGATGAAATCCAAATCAAGGCACTATTAGGGCCATTGGCATTGTGGGGCTGGCTGGTGGTGACCCTTGTCTTAGCTTCTCTGTCAAATGATGAAAACGAAGGCCTCTCCTGGCATCTCCTTTTCCAGTTTCCATTGCCTTTCAGCTTCTGGCTTCTCCCTCTTTGGCTTTTTCTCTCTGTGTGAACTTTTCTTTGGTAAGAGGATTAAGACCCCTTTTCAAGTTTATCTGATGTAACCTCATCCAAAGGTCCTATTAACAAGGGTTCACGTGCACTGGAGTAGATTAAGTTTAAGAACATGTGTTTCTGGGATACATAATTCTAAAGTGCCACACTAGATCTTATAAAAACTTTAAATAGTAAGGGAAATAATTCAATTTTTAATAAACACAGAAAATTAAAAACCACTAGGAATAAACTTTGAAGATATGTGTAAGAGCCATGAAGAAAATAATAAAAATTTACTGATGTATAGAAACTAAAACTGAAAAAAAACCAGGGGCATATGTGATTCTTCAAAGAGCTGATTAGTTGTTAAGAGTAAAAAAATTTTCCCAAGTAAATATAAAAATTCATGCAATTTAAGCATAATTTTTATTAGGTTGGAGATGGGTTGTTACACAGGTTGAAACTTGATAAAGAGATTTTTAAAATCTTGTTTTAAATAATGAATTTTAAAATTAGATAAAATTTTTGAAAATGTAGAATTATGCCATTGGGATTTCACCTGACATATACCAAAAATATATTTAAAAATAAATTGATTAAATCTGTGGTAGATAAACTTTTAAATAACAGAGTGTACAGTATATGCTACAGAAATATACTAATTTAGGGGGAATTCAGATTTTGATAATAGTTATTTTAAATTCAAATAGAGAGGAAAAGAGGAAATATTAATTAAAAGTGTGGACATATTACAACCTGATTCCACTTATCAATATTCACAGATATAACCTTGATGAATTAAAGAGATAAACTTCTAAAAGTATTCCAAGACTCAAGAAAACATACAAAATTTCATTTATAATCTTTGTATAAAAAGACATTTTAAGACATTTTCCAACCCAAAATTTATAATAGAACAATTTAACATAATTGACTTCATAAAGTATTAAGAATTAAATTTTGTGCATTTATAGTGCTAAATGAAAAGGATGGGATTTTTTGCAGTCTAATTAATGAGATGATAACCAATATTAGTTTTCCTTTACCACTCTGCAGTACTACAAAATCTTAACAAAATCTATTCAAGTTTGCATAGATCAGGCAGTCTTCAAGGCAGGGTTTTGATCCTTGTATTACTCAGGTTTCTCTAGGGAATCAGAACTGACAGGAGATATCTGTAAATAACACGAGATTTTTAAAAGAACTGTCTCAAGTGACTGTGACAATGCACACATGCTAGCCAGGAACTCCAGGGAAGGCTCTTGATGAATTCATGAGGAGAAGCTGTCTGGCTGAAGTAGAGATGGAAATTCTCTCTTCTGACTGTAGAAATCATCACTTCTCCCTTAAAGCCTTCAATTGATGGTTGAGAATTCTCTCATTGTTGAAGGCAAACTCCTCAGTTGATTGCAAAAGTTATCCTCCATAGATTTAATCAACTTATTGATTTAAGTCTGAAAAATGACCTCAGAGTAAGAATCAGGTCAATGGTTGCTTGACCAAACAACTGGACAATATCCCCTGGCCAAGTTGACACATGAACCCAACCATCAGTTCAACTCTTGTCAACTTGGCAACCATAAACATCACCTTAGACCATAAGTAATCTGCAAATGAAAAATAATAGTCATTTTTCACCTAACTACTCAACTGTCCTTTGTACAACCAGAAATGCACTAAATCTTTCAAACTGTGATAACAGTCCTTGGGTAATATTCACTCTTAAACTTATATCCAATAAACTGTGACATGGAACTAATGCAATGTATGTTACATACTAAGGGGATAAGATAGGGAAGAAAACAAAGATATTTGCTTTATGTACATATATGAGCATTCTCATAGAAAAAGGAATAGATATTGATAATAATTA
>PVKH010002589.1:0-17808 GCA_004027955.1 Chaetophractus vellerosus
AAGCTACCACTAATCTGCTTTATGTCACTATAGATTGCTTTACATTTTCTAGAGTTTTATATAAATGCAATTATGCAGTATGTAATCTCTGTCTGGTTTCCTTTATTCACCAACATTATTTTGAGATTCAACAATGTTGTTTTGTGTATCAGTACTTCATTTCTTTTTATTGCTGCATAGAGTTCCATTGCATGGATGTACCACAATTTGTCTATCCAGTCACCTGTGATGGACAATTGTTTCTCTCTTTCTTATAGATGTACATGTTTTGGGGTTAGGGTTTATTTTCATAGCTAAATCTGGGGCAAGGACCTGCCATTCTATTTCTGGATTACATGCAGAGTGCTGAATGTTGAAGAAAAGCTTGTCAAGGAGTGAAATTTCAAATGGAATACAGAGGAAGATACACAAAAATTTATCAGGTTCAAATCTTATTACTTTTTGGTTTTGAAAAGGTCACTGAGAGGCATTAGTCTTAATCATTATGATTAATAATGAGTGCAGAGCTAGGGCATAATTGCTTAAGACATAGATCCTCCAAGGTAAATTGTAGAAATGTAAGTTATTTTGAAACTTTATGGTCATTGAACTACAATGGTGTTTGCATTTTTCTTTGTTTACTCTAGAACTTGTAGTAGCTAAATTACAGTACCCTATTTTTTTTTTAAGATTTATTTTTATTTATTATACAACCCCCCCCCCCTTTTTTTTTTTTTTTTGCTTCTTGCTGTGTTCATTTTTTCCTCTGCATTCCTCTGTGTCTGCTTGTCTCCCCCTGCTGGGGGGACCTGCCGAGTCAGCTCACTGGTGCAGCGGCCCACCTGCTCGTGGGGGTTTACCTTTGCCCGCGGGGGCTTGCCTTTGCCCGCAGCGGCGTGCCCCACCCACGTTGGCTTGCCTTCTCTAGGCAGTCCGCCCATTTGAGGAGGCCTGGGGACCGAACCCAGGGCCTCCCATGTGGTAAACCAGTGCCCTACCAACTGGGCTATACAGCCAGCCCCTACAGTACTCTATTTTTTATAGCATAGCTGAAAAATCATTTTAAGGTGAGTAAGCAGCAACAATAAGAACTTCAGGAACTCTTGTGCTACAATATTGTTTAGAATTAATGGGCCCTATCTTGAGAGGTGGGCTTTATTTATTCATTAGGTGTTTAAGTATCTACTATGAGCAAGACACTGAATGGTAACTTTGTTGCTTATGTACCTGAACTCTAAAGCACATGCATATAGTTTCAGTCATCAGCACAGAATACCTTCACTCCATGTCCTCTCCATAGTGTTCCTTCTTGAATTAATTGTTTTTCTAGCACCTGCCGTAATAATGGCTGGAGAGCATTGCTCTTTGGGGAAGACATTAATCTAAAGCATCCAGCTATTCCATTAGGCCAGGGGTTGGCAAACTACAGCCCACAGGCCAAATCCAGACCAATGTCTGCTCTTGTAAGTAAAGTATTATCGGAAGACAGTCACACTCATCTCATTAGTTTAGTGTCCATGGCAGGGTTAAGTTGTTGTGACAGAGACTTTACAGCTTGCAAAGCCTAAAATATTTACTCCCTGACCCTTAAGAAAATGCCTGCCAACCTCTGTTCTAGGCTGTAACATTAGCTTCCCCAGAAAGTAGTGTACCTAAATTTGTTTCATATAATTTAATGAATTAAATTATTTAGGGTTGATGGAAGGAATGACTATATGAAGAACTTTTGGAACACTTTTCATCATGAACTCTATGTCATTTTTGTTTTATTTATGTTATAAAGTTATTAAAGTAACATATGTTTTGTGTATTCAAAGATTACATGAAAATAAATAGTGAAGTTTCCTTTCACTACTCAGTTTTACTCTCTTCCCCACAGATAGGCACTGTAACAGTTTGCTGCATCAGACCATTTTTTCGTGTTGAGGCACACACATATTTGCAGAATTTAAAAGTTTTTAAAAAAATGTGTAAATAGGATCATTCTACACATATTATTTTTCTTAGCGCTAGATCTTAGAAATTGTTTCATTCAAGACATACAGATCTGACTCATTTTTATTAAGGCCTAAATGGTGTTCCATTATTTGCCTATACCACTGGTGAGCAAACTTTTTCTAAGAATGGCCAAATAGTAATTTTTTTTCAAACTGTACAGTCAGTGCTATTTGGTATAATCATATAGTTGTGCATTCATCACTTCAGTCATTATTAGAGCATTTTCATTATTTCAATAATAATAAAAAAACGGACAAAAAGTTCATCACCTTTCAATCTCTCTATGCCTCCCCTGCTGTACGTAACTGCTATTTCTGACTATTCTTACTTATTTATTTACTTATTTATTTTAAAGCAGTTTTATTGAGATATATTCCCAGACCATACAATCTATCCAAAGGTGTAATTAATGGCTTTTGGTATAATCAAAATGTTGTGCATTCGTCACCACAAAAAATTTTACAACAATTTCATTACTCTAAAAAGAAAAACTCTATACTCCTTAGCAGTCACCTCTTAATCCCTCTATTCTCCTCCAACCCTACATAACCACTAATCTAATTCCATCTTTATAAATTGATTTATATTTACATTTTATATAAATGGAATCATACAATATGTAGTACTTTGTGCCTGGTCTCTTTCACTTAGCATAATGTTTTTTATCCGACATTAACATCTTGCAACATTAACATACATTTGTTCAGTTTCAAAGAAAAACAGTCATATGCAATATTGCCCATATTCATATTTCACAAGAAGACTCACTGTGCTATATGGTCCCATGTTACATTTTTCAGCTTTCCTTTCAGTACAAATAGTAAATATTTTAAGCTTTCAGGGTCACATAAGGTCTTTGCTACTGCTGTTGCTGCTGCTTCTGCTGCTTCAACTGTCCTTAGAAAATGTAAAAACCATTCTTAGTTTGAAGGCAGTTCAAAAACAGACTGCAGGCCACCTTTGGCCCAGGAATCAAGATACTGTAGTTTTTTACTTTTTGTTTTAAAACCAATTTCCTATTAATGGGCAGTTAGGTTGTTTGCATTTTTTTTTTACCATTTCAAACAATGCTGCAGTGTAAATCCTAGTACTTGTGTTTTCATGTGTGCCAATAGTCTTAGAAGTGGAACCAGTGGTTAAAGGCTATGTGCATTTAACATTGGAATAGATATTGCCAAATTACTCTCCACAAAGATTGTACCAATTTATACTTCCATTAATAGTAAATTTTGATATTTTGTAAAAACTTGATATTATCAAACTTTTGAATTTTGCCCATATTTATTTACTCAAAAAATTATTATAGTGGCTTGGAGCTGTGTACCCAGAAAAAGCATGTGGAACCATTGTAAATATGATCTCTTCAAGATGTGACTTCAGTTAAGGTGTGGCCAAATTAATCAGGTTGGGCTTTAATCCAGATTACTGGAGTCTTTTGTAAGCAGAGTGAAAATCAGATAGAGGAAGAGAGCCAAAGGGAGCAGCAGAAGCTGAATGTCAACAGAAATGCCATGAGAAGGGAGAGGCCAGGAAAGGCCGCCATGTGCAAATGCCATATGACAGAGGAGCTAAGGACCAAGGATCACCAGCAGCCAGCCCCAGAATGCCAGTTTTGGGGAAGAAAGCATCTCCTAGAAAGACTTTTCCTAGTCTCAAAACCATGAGCCAATAAACTCCCATTGTTTAAGCCAATTCATTGCATGGTATTTTCAGGAGCCCAGAGAACAAAAACAATTATTTACCCCAAAAATAATGCCCCATGTTTTAAATTTGTATTTTCCTCATTCTTAGTGATATTAAGAATCTTGCCATATATTTGTTTGACACTTAAAATTATTGTTCTATGAATTGTCCAGTCATTTCCCTTTTTTCTTTTTTTTTTTTTATTAATTTGTAGGAGCTGTTATTAGTTTTTTCTCTGTGTTACCTGTTGCAAATATTTCCGACCAGTCTATAACTTCCCTTTTAACTCTGCTTAGAAATTTCACACTTTTATTTTAGATAAACCTAAGAATCTCTTACTTTGTGGCTTCTAGGGTTTTGTGCCTTGCTTTGGAGGCTTCTACTCTATCTCAGCATTAGGTGTCCATAGATAAATCTATGGTTCAAGTGTGCTAACTGTCCTACAGTTACTGTGTAATGGGGTGAAGTCACCACAATCAGTTAAATGCTAAAATGATAAGTATAAACCTGAAAACAGAGGCTGGAGATAAACTGGGCAAGTAAGAAAGACTAGCCACCAAATTGAAATCCATGACAGAAAAATAGATCATCAGGAAACCTCAAATATGTATGGGGCTGCTCTGAGGATCTGAGTTTGTGGGACAAACTTGATCAACAGTGCAAGGGAGTTGGTGGGGAGGCAAGGTCTGGATGTCCACAAATCAGGGGACTCTATGGCCACAGGTGCTTTGGGTTCTGTTCCCATGAGTTTGCAACTTTTACAGGTTCGTAATCCTTTATCCACCATTCTGAAATCCAAAAAGCTCTAAAGACCAAGGTTTTCAAAATAATTACTGCCAAAATTTGATCTAATGGAGGTGAGACTATTTGAAATCATTATTCTATGTATTATGAAAATTTATACATTTTACTGCATACTTAGCAATGTTGTTAATTTTATGTTGTTGCTTCTGACTCCACTGGAAGATATTGTATAATATCAGGTATATGCACCTTTCTAAAATAAAAATATTGGAATTTTGGACTCAAGGGTTTCCGTTAAGGAAATGTGGATTATAATAAATATCTTGCGCAAAGGCCTAGGCAATTAGCTCCCTCCTTACCTCTCTGTGGTTTCTGATTTCAGTTGATTTTAAATCCTGATAGCTTAATCTTTTTTTTAAAAAATTACTGTGGTAACCTATATGTAACAAAAAATCCCATTTTAACCATTTTTAAGTGTACGTTTCAGTGATATAATTACATTCACTATGTTGTATTATCATCACTATCCATTACCAAAACTTTTTCATTACTCCAGATAGAAACTCTGCACCCATTAAGCAATAACTCCCCATTCACCTTCTTCCCAGCCCCTAGTAATCTCTAATTTTGAGAATTTTAGCCATCAAAATGAAAATTTAAAAGGAGGGTTAAAATTCTTAAAAATGAGGAAAAACCAAAATATATCCAATTGTATAATAAAGGCTTTTCCCTTGCAAGCAATGGGAATGAAGACCCAGGTTTTTTTGCTGCTGAAAAATGTACAAAATAACTTTGAAAAACCAGTTGAGGTCAAACATTGTTAGCCTACTACCTCTGCCTGCCTATTTTCTGTCTATGAATTTGCTTATTCTAGATATGTCACAAAGCATAAGCATATAATATTTGTATTTTGTGACTGGCTTATTTCACTCAGCATAATATCCTCAAGGTTCATCAATGTTGCCTTTTTATGGCTGGATAATATTCCATTGTATATACATAACTCATTTTGTTTATCCATTCCCCTGTTGATGGACACTTGAGTTTTCCCCACCTTTTGGCTTTGTGAATGCTGCTATGAATATTGGTGTATAAGTATCTGTCTTATATTATTTTTAATTGCCCCATCATATATGTATTTTTAGCATTAGCTCTCAAGTTCTTTGGCATTAGGGTTGTGATAGCCAGCCTCCAACAGAGTCTCTAATAATTCTTGTCCTTGTATAGTTTCCTCCCATGTTGAATCAGGACATATAGAACTTGGGCAGAAGTGATGATGTATGACTTCTGAGGTTACAAAAGGCATCGCTTCTGTCTCGATTCCGTGGATCTCTGGTTCCAGAGGAATCCAACTGCCAAGTCATGAGGACACACGAGGAGCCACAAAGTGGCCTAAATGGAGAAGAACCAACTTGCCAGCCATATGAGTGAGACTTTTTGGAAGTGTATCAAGCCTTCAGATGACTGCAGTCCTGGCTGATACTTACACTGTAACCTCATAAGAGACCCCAATTCAGAACTGCCCAACCAAGCTTCTCCTGAATTCTTGATCTACAGAAACCATGCAAATAATAAATGACTCTTGTTCTTTTAGCTACTGTATTAGTCAGCCAAAGGGGTGCTGATGCAAAATTTCAGAAATTGGTTGGTTTTTATAAAGGGTATTTATTTGGGGGTAGAAGCTTACAGTTACCAGGCCATAAAACAGAAGTTTCTTCCTTCACCAAAGTCTGTTGCCACGTGTTAGAGCAAGACAGCTGCCAAATTTTTGCCAGGGTTCAGGCTTCTTGGGTTCCTCTTTTCCCAGGGCTCTGTTTCTTTCTGGGCTTAGCTCCTCTGGTTCCTCCACAAGGCCAGCTGTAGACTATCAGGCGAATGGCTTGTCTCTATCCTGGGGCCTTCTCTCCTTCCTCACGGGCTCCAGCATCAGAACCCCAACATCAAAACTATTCCAACTCTGCCCTTTGCCATGTTTTTTATCTTTGAGAGCCCACCCACCAAGGGGTGGGGCTCAATGCCCTACTGACTTGGTCCAGTCAAAGCCCTAATCATAACTTAATCATGCCCAGATTAACAGACCAGTTTACAAGCATAATTGAATATCTATTTTTGGAATTCATAACTATATAAAAATGCCAAACTGCTACAGCCATAAGCTTTTGGGGATTTGTTATGCCAAAACCCAATGCATAATTAGTTATGCAGGAATTGTTCTGGAATCTGTTTTCTGCTGGGCCCCAAAACCAAGGATTAGATTTAATGTGGTGTCGGATCCCTACTATTGCATTTCCTGCATAATTTACATATTGACTAAATCTTGTATTTTATCATTTATCCTACACAGAATTTTAATTTTTTCTCTCCTTTCCCTTTTTCTGTGTTACAGAACTGTTGGCATAATCTTATTTTCATGAAACTCTAACACATGATGGCTCTGATTCCAGTCCAGAAATAGCTTTGTATTGACTGGCTATTGCTGTGTAACAAATCACCCCAAAACTCAGTGTTTTAAAGCAATGACAATTTATTATTTCTCATGAATCTTTGGGATGATGGGGCAGTTCTTCTGCTGGTCTTGCCCAGACTCACTCATGCAGCTGTGTTTACCTGGAGGGTCTGCTGGAGTTGCAGAGTCTCAGATAACCTCATCCATATGTTTGAGACCTAGGCAGGATGGCTGGAAAGCTCAGACCTCTCTCCACATAGTCTCTAATCAGTATTCCAACTCAGCTGTTTACCAAGGTGGTTGGGTTTTAGGAGAGCAAAGGTAAGTGTTACAAGGGATATTGAGTTCTGGGCTCTGGAACTCACACAAAGCTACTTCTATCACATGCTATTGTTCAGAGCATGTCATAGCCCGTCCAGACTCAAAAGGAGTGGAAAAATAGACTCCACCTTTTTATTGGAGGAACAGCAACATCACATTGCAAAAGGTGCATAAACACAGGAGAGATGATTCATTGGGGAACATTATTATAATGATGCATCACAAACTTCATTAGGAGAAAGTGTAAATATTAATTTACAAGATACCAACAGCCTGGCTTCCTGATCATAGTGCTAGAAGATCCAGAATGATTCATTCATCAAACATACATATATTGAGAACCTACTATGTCCCAGCCTTGGGGAACAAAATATATAATCCCTTATTTGAAGCAAGAAACATTTGGTCTCTTCAAATTCAGTCCTTTAGGACCAGGAAATGAGTTTTCTACACAAATAAATCAACAGATTTCTCTTGAGTGTCTTCTGTGCTTAGAGTTCGCTATTTCTCCCGGAGGTGCTTTGCTGGGAGATAAATGTGGCAGCTTCTGAAGTTACTGATGCTCTCAACAGATGTGTCTGTGGATCCCACACTCTCAGCCATAACATCTGCCCCACGGTGTTTGATATTACACCCGAGTCCTGTTTGGCTCCACCTGCCTTTCCTGTTACCCACTTTACCATATGGCAGAGATGCCAGCAGTAAAGTCTCATGGCTTAAAATGATTGGAGCAGGTATCAGAGGGAGGTTATGAAATTATTTGTCTGTGCTTTATGTGCAGAACAAAATATTGAGCATTAGGTTACAGAGAATGGGTAAGACGTAAACTGTGGTATCATAGAGCTAGGGGGAAAATACAAATCATATGGCCATCACTCTCACTTAAAAGATAAGAATATTCAAGTGTAATACGGGGTTTTTTTGGGACTTGGGAATTGTCATGGGTGATGTTGTAATGGAGGATATAGGCTATTTTATATCAGCATGTATCATGCAGAACTTTATGGGAGAGAGGGTGGTCTACAGTCTGAACTGTGATCCATGCTTGATGGCAAAGCCCCAAAATGTGTATATCTATCACAGGCGTTGTGCCACACTGATGAAGGATATATATGTGGGAGGTTGTGGGAGGTGTGGGAGGGTGGCATATGGGTACTCCTAAAATTTCCGTGTAACATTTATGTAATCAATGTATCCTAAAATATATATATAAAAGATAAGAATATTGAGACACAGGGACATTAAATGACATACTCGTGTTAAAATATCAATTTAACAACAGACCTGAAACTAGAACCTAGGAATTCTGACCTATTTGTTGTTATTTCCACTGGTGGCTGCCCTCGTATATCCTTAGAGAGGAGAAATAATACTAGCTAACATAACTTACTATATGCCAAGAAGTGTGCTAAACTTGGGGCTTTTCATTGAAGTTTCTTCTCCTCACAGCAACCTGAGGAGTGGGTGTATTAGTCAGGGTTCTCTAGGGAAACAGAACTGACAGGAAATATCTGTAAATAGTATGAGATTTTATAAAATCGTCTCATGCGAACCATGGGAATGCATAAGTCCAAATTCCACAGGGCAGGCTGCAAACCAGGGGCTCTGATGAAGGTCCTTGATGAGTTCCCAGGAGACACTGGCTGTCTGAAGTAGAGATTGGAATTCTCTTTCTGAATGTTGAAGTCACTTCCCCTTTTAAGACCTTCAACTGATTGGAAGAGATGTCACTCATTGCTGATGGCAATCTCCTTAGTTGATTGTAAATGTAATCAGCCATTTATGCAACCAATTCACTGATGATTAAAGTCCATGAAATGCCTTTGTATTACAATTAGCCCAGTGCTTGCTTGCCCAAACAACTGGGCATCTTTACCTGGCTGAGTTGACATATTAGCCAAACTATCACAGTGGGTATTATTAGTACTCCCATTTACAAAAGAGGAGAGCTTAAGTAACTTTCCCAAACTCTCAAGACTAAAAATTTCAGAAATGGATCCTCACCCAGGCATTTTTACTCCAGGGACTGCGCTCTTAATCACTGTGCTAGTCCTACTATATGAATGAGTGTAACAATACTGAAAAAAAGCCAGAGGAGGCAGAGAGCCTGCTCAGGTTACATGAAGTGTCTTCAGGTCCCAAGTAAGTTGCTGTGCTGGTGGCAGAGGACTTGCACCTCCTGGGAACAGAACTCAGAGTCTGGCTCATGGTACAAGCTAGTCTGGGTTAATTGAATGAATGTCCAAATATCCCATATCTTGGTGAACTGACCAGTGTATAATGTACATATTATGATTAGAATTTTCTCTTGCACTGGCAGACATTGCTGATGACAGTCTGGCCCTCAATTAAATCTAGCCATTCTTGACATGGACAATAGGTTTGTTTTTCATACTCTGCTTTAGAAATGATTAGATTTATGGGCCATTCATTCATTCATTGTTTCATTCAAGAAGTATTTATTGAGCGTCAGCTTGGGCAAAAAGACATTTACTAGACAATGAACTACTCCAGGATTATCTTATGAAGATAACCATTTCTATCTTCCTTTTAGCTCTGATTATGTCATCCTACCTATTGCAGTTCATGATGTTTTCTTTTTTCTTGAGGTAGCAACCAAGGTTTGTATATTTTAAGTTCACAGCACAAATAAAATTAGAAGGTCTTATGTCTCACATAATTTTAGATCTGGCCTTTTTTTAAGGGGACCCAGAAAGAAGGAGCACATACCTTCCTTTGGCCAATTTGAATGAAAAATTGTTGCTATACCAGTTAGCCTGTAACTAACTGCTGTAACAAACAAACCCAATGATAAATAATGGCTAAAACTGAAGTAAATTTATTTCCTGTTCATGAAAAAATCCCAAATGGATATTCCTGATAGATAGGTAAGTCTCTTCCAAATGGTTTCTCCCAAGGTTGTCATGTTCATCCACATCAAGCTGGCAGAGGGGATAAAGCATGGAGGGTCACACGTGAGGTTTTTAGGGGCTGTACCTGGAAATGGCACATCGCTTTCTACCAACCATCTTTTGGTCGGAATTCAGTCATGTAGTTGACACGACTACAAGGGAGCCCTTGTGGTACACCATCTTGTGCCCAGAAAAAGGAGGAAAGAGTTTTGTGAACAGCTGTCCAGTCTTTCAAAATCTGAAAGCATTTTGTGTGTCTCTGTGAAATCCAATATTTATTTTAAAAGGTGAGGAAAGACTGTGAAATACTTCTACTTAGTCCTCTTCTGTCTTAATTCATGAATCCTTCTTTAAACCTACCCATTTTCTTGAATTTCATGTAAATATTTATACATTTAGGCTTTTGATTTAATAAAATTAAAAATTACATTGTCAAGGTTCTTTTGAAATAATGTTCAGCTCTTTTATTTTATAGATGAGAAACATGAGGTCCAGAGAGGTTAAATAATGGGCCTAAAGTCCCACAGTCAGTTGGTCATGGACCTAGATTAGACTTGAGAGGTTTCTTGATCTTCTCCTTTATCTTAATTTGTAATAATGTCAACAATATCTTCCCACACCCTTATTATCTGTTATATATTTTAGTGTCACACACAACAATTTTGCTGAATTTATTTTGGAGTAAGCCTGGCATGAATATTTTTATGATTATTCTTGGTCAAAGAGGTTCTCACTGTAGCCTTTAGATGGCACAGGTTAGCTAATCTGAGGCTGTTTTGTAGCTCCAGTAATTATAGAAGGTTCAAGAAAAGTTTATGAAAAACAGGAGCATTGAGTAAACAAAGTAGACATGCTATCAGCAAAACCTCCTTGCCTTTAGAATCAGTCATCTGAATAAGGCTTTTTGCACAAGAGGAAGATTTTCAGGGGTTCTCTAATTCTGCCAATTTCAGGAGTCACAAGGAATAAATGACTCTTGCAATAGATCTTGGGAGAAGATTTGGAATTGGAGAAGGTTTTCTGAAGTGGATGGAATATAAATCTTGTGATTAGGAAACCCAGCTTTCCATAAGTCTCTGAATATAGAGGACAAATTCTTTCTCCATTGGCTTATGCTACACATTACTCATGGCATTTGCTAATTATTTACCTCATTAGGATGTTCTAAAGACCCTTATGATGATGTCTGAAAAACAATTTATGTACTTCTGTTGGAAGATTCTAAAGTATGGTGCCTTACACTTATTAAGGCAATAGAAAATGTTTGTGGAATTGAATTTTCCCTGAAGGGGTTGTAAACTCCTTTTTTAAGGTGTCAATGAAAAGTATTTATCCAGTGCCTTTTATTTTGACTAGCATTCTTGTAGCTGGTATGGGGAGTGCTAGGGAAATCTCTTTCCCCTGGGATCTAATTCAGTTCTGTGGATGGTATTTAGCTTACAAATCATATACAGAGAAGCAATATAAAACAAAACACTGAATAATTATGTAAATAATTATTGCTTCTCCTGTATGTGCAAACAACATATGTACCAGAGTTGAGAATATTTGAATTGATGAAAGAGATGGCATAAAAATGTTCCTTTAGTATTCACCTAAAGTGTGCATTTTAGCCTCATTGTATCTCTTTTTTAAAGATTCTATGATTTTATGAAGAGGGTTGGACTCTGAATTAGAGTTTGACTGTGCTAACTCTAGTTTTCTTCACAATGCACAGAAATGGAATATTGAGGTGTTGCTGGTGGAATCGATGCTGATCACCTATCCCAGCAACCTCCAAGCATGTACTTTGCTCTACCTGCTGGTAAGACATCTTGCATAAAGTTTCAGTAATTTAAAAGACTGTCCCCAATTACCCTCTGTGATTTAATAATTTATCTGCCTTTTAACATCTCTTAAATGCAAAGGGTTATTTCTATTGATTCTCAGATTGTAAAATAACTATGAATAGAAAGTCCATTCCTATTTTGGCACTTCTTACTGCAAAATTTTTGGTGGGAGAAAACAGAACAACTGCATTTTTGCCCTTAGCTCCCCTCTAGGAGAGGTAGCAGGTATGGTTTCTATTGAATTCATGGGAAGGAAAGGCTAGGAGACTTGGGTATGAGTCTGTGAAAAAACAAATAGAAATGTGTATGGTTCTATTCTCTAGGTCCAGTCACGATCATGTTACCCAGAATAGTAGTTGGATATTGGTTTCCTCATACTCCTCTTAAATTTGAAAACTTTAAACTTTTGTATGGAAATATCTTCTGTAGAACTTATGACTGTTCTCATGAATACTTTTCTTCCATGCTAAATATCTGCCAATCATTTTTGTCTGTCAGGCTTGGATTTTTTCCTTTCTCTTATCCTTATTTTAATCTAGACATATTTTCTTCCTTCCTATTCTTTCCTACCCAATTAGAAATGAAACACCTTAGAATTTGGGGGTGAAAAAATTGGTGGGAAGGTATTGAGAAACACTGATCTAGAGTCAAATCTTTCTCTTTAAAAAACTGAGCCTGACATTCTCTGGCAGCTGGTCACTGCCATGGTTATGGGACTGGGGGATGGAAAAATAGCATCTTGAAAAGTTGATTGCCATGTTCCCAGATACTTGCTGTTCTACTTGAATATTTGTTTTTCTTTGCTCTTAATAATGCTTTCAGTAACAAATGTGAAAGAATAAAGAAATGTTTTTATATGTTAGAATGAATATGAAAAATGAATGCAATTTGGTGATAAAAGCTCCAATCATTATCTACATCAGTGTTTCTTGAGGTTCTTTCATTTAATTAAAAAACTTTAGCATTTTAATAACTAATAACTAATAAAATATATTAATAATTAAAATAAATTGGGAAATTTTAGTTAAACTCAACTGTAAGTGGTTTATTGAATAATATGGACATGGGAGGTACAAGCAAGAAGCAAATAGAATCTTCCTCAAAATTGCCCCTTTCAACTCACTCTGTGTATTAGCTCCATAATTTTGACATTTCATCCCAGGTATTAAATATCTCTGGTTACTTTTAAGTAACGCAAAGTCCACTGCCATCTAATATCAAAACACTCCTTCTCACATGGGATGTTCTTGTGGGCCTCCAGATGCAGTTCTCTGGTATGGATGATGCTTCCCCTGGCTGGCTGCTTAGGGCCTCTCCCTTTCCTCATCCGGTGAAACACGCCCATCCTCTTTCTGCTGCAGCTGCTCTCCTTGGTCAGAAGCCCTTTGGTCAGGGTTCTTTCTAAGGTAGATCATGGCTGCCTGCCTTCCCCAGGTCCACATCAGGCCTTGAGAGCATGCACCTTGTTCCCCATTGGTGGAAGTGCAGCTTCTTACACAGGCAGTAGCTATAGCCTCCTACATTAGACTTTCCCAAGTATCAGGTAGAAGCCAGGCAATGCTTCCTCCAAATTCCAGGCACTAGGCCAAGCTCTCTGAGTTCTCCCACAGTCCCTTCTCATTTGGCTTAAGGGAAAGGAGCACACCAATTCTCTCTCCCAAGAAGCCCTCACTACTGCTTCTTCCTTCTCTAATAAGAGATCAAGGTGGGTGATGAGCTAACACTGGCAGGATTAAAGTCATCCCAAAGTCTTAGCATGCCCTGCATAAGGGCATCTAGCACCTTACTTTAAGAGGTAGGAGTACTTATTAGGTGCCCTATTATATTATTATTGGCCTTTTGAAGTCTCTGATTTACCCAAGAGATAACAGTAAAAGTCACACTTAATATCTTGTTATCCATTTGAACAGATATCTTTATTTCAGGATTTCTGTCATTGTCAGTTTTATGTGTTAACTTGATTAGGCTATAGTCCCCAGTTATTCAATCAAACACTAATCTAGGTGATGCTGTGAAAGCAGTTTGTAGATGTGATTAAAGTCAATAATCAGTTGACTTTAAATAAGGAATATTATCCTATAATCTGGGTGGGCCTGATTTAATCAATTGAAAGACCTTAATAGCGGTACTGAGACTTTCCTGCACAAAAATGAATTCCACCTGTGGACAGCAACTTTGTGCCTGAACATTCCAGCCTCCCCTTCCTGATGACCTGTCCTATGGAGTTTGCGCTTGCCTTGCCGGTCCCTACAATCATATAAACCAATTCCATGCTGCAAATCTCTTAACGTATATCTCCTACTGGTTCTTTTTCACTGGTTGAACCATGACTGATTGACTCCTGAGAGGATTAATGTGCAAAAGTATATTGTGACCTCCAAGGTAGAGTGAGGGGTAAATATATTCATGTGCATTTCCCAAATTTATTTGACCACAGAAGCTTTTAAAAGGAGAACTTGTATGGATTAGGATTCCACGGGAAACACTGAATACTAAGTATTCTGCAGAATAGGGATTTTTCATCCAAACTAAACAATTAGCTGATTGATAATGTGTTTAGCCGGCTGTCAGGCACTGTGAAGGTTATAAGAAAAGGCAAGCAGCAAGAGACTTGGGATTCTTCTAGCACTTGGATTCTGGACTCAGGCTGCCTGGATTTGAGTCTCAATTTTACTACTTACTAGCTGTGTGAAAAAAGGTAATTTGACTTCTGTAAAATGAGGCTGACAATAAAAGTACTTCTGTCACTAGATTGTTAATATAATTGAGATAATCTATGTGAACTACTGAGCTCAGTACCTGACACATAATAAGTATGCAACAGATATTATTAGTATTTCTTCTTCTCCTTCTCGTCTTCTTCTTCCTCCTCTTCCTCTTCATTATTATTATCAAAGAGAATTCAGCATGAAGCCATGTTCTAAGGACATTTAGAATTTAGCTGAATTAACATTCATATGCAAAATAACAAAGAACAGAGTAAGATAACATAGTTGAGTGACGTAGATCGTGATATTGGCAATAAGAACTATAGCTAAGGAGGACTCATGGAGGATGCAGGGCTTGAGGGGTAAAGCGTGGGTCTGCAAAGAAAAAAGTAAGACAAGCTTCCTTTGTGTTGACAATATGTGTTTAGGTTAGTTTTTCTTGATTAGCAAGAGACTTGGGATTCTTTTAGCTTTTGTGGAGAATATGCTTCTAGGGCTAGGTTCTGGAGGCAGGACTGGGAACGCTGTTGCTTTAGGGCCTCAGGGTTTGATAAATTTGTTCTGTAGGGATTAATAGAGTAGATGAATGAGTAACAGAAATGGTAATTAAGCAATATGATAGGACAGACTGTGGCATAACAATGATTAATGGGATGCCTCAGGTGAGCATCAAGTCACGAGGCAGACTGAGAGGCCTTAGTGTACCAGAGGTGTCATTAATCAGCATTACATCATACTGGAGAGAGGTTTATTGAAATTATAAAATAGGTACTTAAAATAACATTAGAAGCACAATTTTAAACACGCACAATTGATTCGGGTAAAGTGCTATGCCAGAAATGAATCACAACCTTCCAAAGGACTATACCCCAGAAAAAAGAGAAAAAATCTGTGTTCCTCAAAGCTGAAAGTAGCTCATTGACACAGTGTGGCCCTGCCAACTTTACCTTCTTAAAACTGTTCTTTTCATTATAAACCACAGTACAGACCAGCAAGAACAGAACTGAAATCTTGGGAGTGCTTCTTCCTGCCCTGCCTTGTGTGCCTTGTAATGTTGCCCCAGATCTTAGTGAAAACTGGCTGTTTCTTCCACACTGGATCGCCAGGTAGTGTGTAAAAGAAGGGTTCCTAGACAATGCACAATTATCTGTTAAATTTGGGACAATCTATTGCATCTACCCATGAAAGGGAAAAGATGGGGTTCCAAGTATGGTGGTTGGGGAAAGGGATTAGGTCTTTCACCATGAGCTGTTCATCCAAGTAGGGGCACACTTCAGCATCAGTCACTCTCAATCAAGTAGTTAGACAAGAGGTCAACATCAAGAGTGAGCATAGGGTTGCTAATTGGGTAACTCAAGATCTAGGTAAGAGCTGAAGGTTTGGAGAAAGCTTTTCCAAACTGAATTTGGAGGGAGAAGGGCCAGGGGAAGCACTGTAGTACAAAGCTGATGCATCTGACTGCTCTCCAAAGAGCTGGGTACCTAGAGTGCATGGTAAGGCCCTTTCTTCCACCTACCTGCTTCCATGATAAGCTCCCTCCCCTTAACTTGGTTACTCCCCTCATGAGATTTTCATATTGAAATATTAGAATTAATTAAATTGTTAGTCACCTACTTTCCCTCTTCACTTTTTTAATTCAGAAAAAAAATCAGATGTAGCTTCTCGCTAAAACAAAACAAAACAAAACAAACAATTTCCCCCCCCCCACCGGAAAATCCCCCACAACAAACCCAAACTGGTCATACTGATTCAGATTGCTACCTTATTGGAATGTCACAACTTTTCACTTTAACCTTGATTTTGCTTTGTAGAGCTAATCTCAAGGAGCAATTTTGAGTCAAAAAGGTCCAGAAACTTGCTCACCTGCTCACCTTGGTATCCAGTGATGATCCTCTACAGTTCATTCCTGAAGACTGGGTTTCTGGGTCTAAGGGAGCAGAGAGCTTTGACATGGATGAGTGGGTAGATCATTCCATCAGTTTTATGGCAGACCTTGCCATGATTTTTTTTTTTTTTTTTTTTTTTAGATAGGTAGAAACCTTTTATTCCACAACTCATGCCAACCAGTTTGGTATGATAACTCAAAAACTGTTATGAGGGGCAAAGAAGGTTGCTATATACTAATAAGGGGTTGATTCAACAACAAAAAGATGTAACAATTATTAATATATATGTATCCAACAACAGAGTTCCAAAATATATAAAGGAAATACTGACAGATTTGAAGGGAGAAATAGATGTTTCTACATTCATAAGAAACTTTAATACCACTTTCAATAATGGATAGAACATCTATACAGAAGATCAGTATACTGATTGATACTCTAGGCCACCTAGACTTAACAGACATATATAGAACACTTCACCCAACAAAACCAGAATTTTTCTCGAGATAAATTCTAAGATTTGCTAGGTCACAAAACCAGTCTCAGCAAATTCAAAAACATTGAAATCATACAATGTATCTTCTCTGGCCACAATGGAAGGAAGATAGGAATCAATAATAGAGGGAGAGGTGGAAAATTCACAAATAAGTGGAAATTAAACAATATTCTCTTAACAATGTTCTCTTAACAACCAATGGATGAAAGAGGAAATCACACGGAAAATTAGGAAATACTTTGAGGTGAAAGAAAATGAATATACAACTTACCAAAATTTATGAGATACAGCAAAGGCAGTACTGAGAGGGAAGATTATAGCTCTAAATGCTTATATTAAAAAAAGAAGAAAGACCTCAAAGCAGAGATTTAACTTCAAAAGCAGAAGAATTACAAAAAGAAGAGCAAACTAAACATAAAACAATCTGAAGAAAGGAAATAACAAAGAAAAGAGCAGACATAAATGAAATAGTAAAGGAAAACAATAGAGACAATAAACAAAACCAAAAGTTAGTTCCTTGAAAAGATCAGTAAAATTGACAAACCTGTAGCTCAACTAATGAATGAGAAAAGAGAGAGGACACAAATGACTAAAATCAGAAATGAAAAGCAGGGCATGACTACAAACCCCACTGAATTAAAAAGGACTATAAGAGGATAGTATGAATAACTGTATGCCAGAAAATTAGATAATGTAGATGAAATGGACAAATTTCTACAAACTCACTACCTACCTACACTATTAAGAAATAGAAGATGGGAACCGGCTGTAGCTCAATTAGTAGGGCTCCGGTTTACCACATGGGA